>JBBPLF010000583.1:0-11361 GCA_038089615.1 Aureoboletus auriporus
GCATCAAGCAGGAAGAGGATGGTGGCTTGTTGAGTAAGAGAAAGAGATTTAACCATGGTAATAGGTAAGAATCAACAGGCATGTGAACTTTTTTAAACTCAGACACACTGTTTACATGTATATCTTTTTTTGTATCAACAAACAATTGCAAATATCATATGATTTGACTAAGATCCTAGTCATCAATTCAAAAGCTCGGAAACCCTTTCCATGACATTGCTGGTTTGTAATAATGATATCTCCACAGTGTGTGAGCCAAATCACATGACCTAAGGGGCGATTTTGTAGCCAAGAGTATGTACTATTTATAACTCCACCAAAGCTAAGCGTAATTCCCACAAGGTTTGGCAGCATGCTGTGCACACTGCTGTCAGGCCCAACATGGAAAGGGTTTCCGAGCTCACTGTACAACACACTCGGGCTGGGTGCCTCTTTCCAGCCATTTTGTCTTTCCTCCCCCCCTTTCATCCTCAACTTGGAATGCCCAAGGAACATGTGGTTGAGCTCCAGTCATCATGACTGCCAATGGTCGCATCCTCGGTGTGCCATGTGAATTCACCATGTTGTTGAACAGCGACACACTCAGGCTGATGCTAGCCTCTTCCTAGCAATTTTGTTTTTCCTCCAGTACCAACCCGCTTTCGTCCTGGACTTGAAATGGCTAGGGAGTGCACAGCTGAGCTCCCACCGTCACAGCCAATTGTATCCTCAGTTTGTCACATGGATTTGGCACATCGATGATCAGTGACATGCTCAGGCTGGCACTAGCTTTCCACCCACTTTTGTCCCCGACTTGGAATGACTGCAAAACATGTGGTCAAGCTCCTGTCAGCACAATCAGTCATATCCTTGATTCGTCGTGTGGATTTGTCGTGTTATCAAGCAGTGACATGCTCGGGCTGGTGCCCACCTCTTCCCAAGAATCTTGTTTTTCCTCTGGCACTGCCCTCTTGTGTCCTCAACTTGGAATGCCTGGGGGGAGCATGTAGTCAAGCTCATGTTATTGTGGCCAGTCGCATCCTCGGTCCGTCACATGGATTTGTTCTGTCGGTGGCAGGGTCAAGCAATGACATGGTGCTCATGCTCACACCACCACCTTACTAACCTCCTTCCCAGCCATTTCATCTTATCAGAACATAAGCCTCAAATAAGCTAAATTTAGCCAAATTTAGATGCATGTTAATTTACTGATCAGCGGCCCATGGACAGAATGTATATTTGGCCATCTATGTTACGACATAACCCAGGTAAATGCTTCGATAGGTGTTAGATTCGTTGATTTGCTGTCGTGAGATTGTGTAAGCGAATCGTAGGACAAATAACGCTGAGGATATAACTGCTCTCTCTAGCGCTTCTTGAGAACTGAGAGCACTTGATACGTGGCTCCAGATGTGGGTGTGATGAGGAACCACAAAGCATTGTCACACACAAGTACTTCGGGAGACCAGAGATTGCATAGGAAAGTACTAGAGGAGAGAAGTACATCCAAGTGCATAGAACTGGCTGGGGAAATGCCAGTGAAGAGAGTAGACTACTTATACTAGGCTGGGATGCTGCATAAGGCAGTAGCTGCAGTATGTGCTGCGTAAAGCAATGCGTAAGCTATGTGTGCTGCGCGGGGCAATGTGAGCTGCGCGAAGTGATGCATGCTGCGTGGTGATGCGTGTGGGCTGTGTAGGGCAGTGGGAGCTGCACGTGCTGCATAAGGCAATGCAGGGTAATCTAGATAGGATCAGGAGATGTGAGTCGTCATCAGGAGATGTGACGACGAGAAGGGAAAGGTCCATATGGTAAGGAAAGGTTGAGCGTGACTCAACAGGGGTAGCGTGACTCAGCAAGTGAGTGAGCATGACTCAACAAGTGTTTGTCAGGTGTTTGTCAGGCGAGACTTGACTAGTGTTCATCAGGTGTTCATCAGGGCGTTCGTCAGGATGTGACTTGACCAGTGTGTCAGGTGTTTGTCAGGACATTCGTCAGGATGTGCGTCAGGTGTTCGTAAGTGAATGTGATGGGTTTCGGGAATTAACCCGAACGTGGCAGGTTAAGGGATTACGAAATGTGGGAATACTCACACTTCAGGTGGAAATCCTGGAGTAGTAATCAAGAGAATATAGAGCCTCCAACTAGAGAGTCAAAGGTAGTGTAGTCGGGTGGAGATGGAACAGCTCAAGAAGTGTAGTGGCTCACAGTGAGAAAACACTGTATAAGACTCTATAGAAAAGGGGAAAGGATGGCCAGAAGGGCCGTCCTTATATACGTCTACATCAGTGGCTGTACCCCCGAAAGTAGCTATGTGATATAAGAATATCAACCAATAGCGTAAAAGGAGCTACGGTATTTATAGTAAGAACCAATAGCATAAAAGACTTATCTGGAGTCTATAAAGACATCCAATGGCATAAGTCGCTCTTATCTTGACGTCATCTGAATGCAATATGACGCCATAATGAATAGCGTAAAGGCCTCAAAGTCACGTGTGATGACTAAGTGGTCTAGACCCTGTACATAAGCGAATATGTCAGCAGGTCTAGTTTCTGATTATGTACACAAGTAAATGTGTCATGCAATCAGGTGACTTGTCATGTGACAGGCCTAGAATCTTGGTTATGTAATATGAAATATTAAATGTGAATACCAAGATTCTCAACAATGGGTAGACCCTTGTCCTAGGCGTCTACATTCCTCCGAATGCAAGGTGAAAGGTTGATCGAAGAGGTGAAAAGAAAAATGAATATTCTGGGCACCAACCTGGATCGTAACACTACACAACTTAACTAGGAAAAGGGCAAAATGGGAATGGACCAAGGAGTGGAAGAAGTTTTCTTAGCCATCAAGCAAACTTTCACCCAGAAACCTGTACTCCAAATGCCAGATATCACAAGACTCTTCACCATTATGACCAATGCCTCATTAACGGCCATAGGAGCCGTCCTTATGCAAAGTGATAGCAACAGAGACCTCCACTCTTGCGCCTATCTCTCCAAGACCCTCTCACTGGCAGAACGAAATTACGATATCTACGATCGAGAACTCCTAGGAGTCATTCGCACCCTCGAAGAATAGAAACACTACCTGCAGGGGGCTGGACTCCCAGTAACGGTCATCACTGATCATAAAAACCTCGCATATTTCAAGGAACCACATAAACTTTCCAAGAGACAGGCGCAATGGATGCTATTCCTCCAGGACTTTGACCTCCATTTCTCCCCAGTACCTGGCACCCAAATGGGGCCTGCTGATGCTTTATCTTGATGAGATGCCATAGACACTTCTCTTGACAACCAGGAAGTCACCCTACTACCCGAAGACATTTTTATCTGCACCCTTGACTGTGCTCTAGTCAAGAAAGTCACTGAATCAACCCCATCTGATCCTTTAGTTGTTATCACCCTCAAAGCACTACAAGAAGGGACTCCCCTTATATCCAAATCCCAACCACATGACTGGAATTACACCAATGGTATGCTACACTACAAACACCGCCTCTATATTCCGGAACCAGCATGCCAAGGACTTGTCCGTCTCACCCATGAAAGTGACCATGGAGGGTACGGTGGAATCTTCCGCACTACCAATTTGATGCAACAAGACTACTGGTGGCCCGGCATGACCACCTTTATCCACAAATTCATTCAAGGATGTGCGGTCTGCCAGGCCAACAAAATCAATACCCATCCTACTACACCAATGCTGACCCCCCTTCCTTCTACTTGTACTTGCCCTTTCCAACAGGCCTCAGTTGATCTCATCACCAATCTCCCCCCTTCTCTCACCTTCGATTTTATCATGGTCGTGGTCAACCATGAGCTTACTAAGGGGGTAATCCTTATCCCTTGTCATAAAACCATTGATGCCACCAAAGTTGCCCAACTATTTTTCATGAATGTGTTCCGACACTATGGACTCCATGACCACTGCATCTCTGACAGAGGACTCCAATTTGCATCTGCCTTTGCTCGAGAACTTGCCAGACTCCTGAAATATGACCTAAAGCTCTTGTCCGCATATCATCCCCAAACTGATGGAGAAACTGAACGAGTAAACCAAGAACTTGAGACCTATTTGCGCATATTCTGTAATGGACACCCGGAACAATGGGCAGAACTACTCCCCATGGCAGAATTCTCCCACAATTCAGCTGTCCACTCCTCCACCCTGAAATCCCCTTTCTCTCTCATCCTAGGGTATGAACCCCGCTCTTATCCCCCAATCGGAAAGACATTCCTCCCTGCCCTGGAAACATGCCTATCGGAACTAGAGGAAGCCCAACAGGAAGCCCTTGCTGCGCATGAAAAGGCCCAATGGATCATGAAGGAACGAACTTCTTCTAAGTTCCATCCCTGGAAAGTGGGTGACAAAGTATGGCTGGAAGGAAGAAACCTTCGACTACGGTACCTATCAAGAAAACTATCTCCCAAACGAGAAGGTCCATTTGAAATCACACAGGTTATCTCTCCTGTGTCGTACCGCCTCAAACTACCGCCCACCTGGAAGATACATGATGTCTTCCACGCTTCACTCCTATCCCTTTATCGAGAAACTGTGGAGCATGGTCCCAACTTCTCGGATCCACTGCCTGAGCTAATCGGCGGAGAAGAAGAATATGAAATAGATTCCATTCTTTCATATTGAGGAACATGAGGACGAAGGTAGTATCTAGTATCTTGGAAAGGATACTTCGCAGCAGAGAATACCTGGGAACCAGAGGGAAACCTCCAACATGCACAAACACTCCTGGACAAATATAAATCCACCTGTCCAAGGGACGTTCCCCAGTAAATGCTCTGGAAGAGAAACTTCGAATTCCAACCAGGTCTTCCCTTCTAAAAATTCTTCTTTCTTTACTGCAATGACCTTCCTCTGTCTCATCCCCTTGAACACCAATACTTCTGTAACAGACTATACAGCGGCTGCCCCTGGCACTACAAATCATGACCCAGCAATCCCCCTCTTCGACCACCCATTGTAACTGCATTATGGCCAGGCCTCATGGCCCAAAGAAACCACCTTGAGTTACCCTATCCATATTACATTCGTTCAAACTGCCTCCCTCCTCATCTACAAAGAATACATACTCTTTGCCTCCATCTTAATCACCCCCGCTCTTACCTTGCACATGGAATTAGACCTGCACTATAACTATGACAAGAAAACCAAGGACTTGTGTAACCTCTTCCGCACCTACCAAGTCATCCGTCTCACCACTCACCAACTCATTCCCCATGATTCTCCTGAAAACTTCGTATCTACCATGCAAACAGGAGTGGACGAAGCACATTCCCTCATCTTTGACCTCCTCTATGAGGAAGGATTTGGGCACCTAGTGGACCACATTGACGAAAACCTGCTTTGACCCATCATGGAGCCTTTCTTCGAGATCATGAGTGTCCATGAATATAGGGTTTATGTAGGAGACGCCCCCTGTGCCATTCCCTTTGACCCCCACTTGGATACACCAGTAACCGTAGAACGAACTCCTTCCCCTGCCCTTCAGGTCCCACCTCCTCACTCCCCAGAACAAACATATTTTCCTGCGCCAACCCCTATTCCTGAGTCTCCAAAAATCGATACTCATGCCTCCACTTCCTCAAATGTTTCAGACAAGTCTCCAATCACCACCTGCTCACCTACTCCTGCCCCTGAGGACCTGCAACGAAGAGCTCTTACTTGCCATGAGAGCCTGTTACCACCTAGACTCCCCCAAGCAACCATGAATACACTAGGAGACACCTTTCATCCCCTCCTCCATTCCTTTCGAGGGGCTAGATCCGTTTCCCTGGATGGGGCAGGCACCTCTCAAGACCCAATCAATGTTGACACATCCCATGTCCCTAAATGTCCCCCCAAGAAACGACTCCGCTGTCATCAATGTGGAAAGCCAGATCACCTCCACGTCTTCTGTGGGAAATATACCTGTCCCTGGTGTCACAAACATGCCCTAGGGCATGTCCAGGCAAAATGCCCTCGATGACGATGTGGAGAATGTGATGAATATGGACACATTCGTGCCAATTGCCCAGTTTACAATGGGCTCGACCATGATGACGGCTTTCTCAATGGAGAACTTGACTTCACCAACTACGAGGTCAACAAGGGAGATATCAATGGATCAGATCGTTGAGCAGGTGCTTCAACATTACAAAGGGGGTAATGTTATGGTTTTCCCCTATAATCCCTCTTTTCCCTACATCTATGGACTCATCACTTCTCCTTGTATTTTCGCAAGACATTTATCCTCTCTTCCTAGTTAAGTTCTCTGGTTCCAAACCGGAATCTCTCGGAACCACACTTTACTTCATCTTGTTGATTCTCCTTTTCATCTTTGACCAGAACCCTTCAGAATCACAAGGGTTTCTTCGGAACCTTTCGAAACCACATTTCCTTACATAACGGACCAATCCCTCCTTGTCATCACTCTCCTTATATGATGACTCATGTTCCCTTATTCACCCACATAGCCTTGATATTGTGCACATATCGCCTTATGCAGTGCGCAGTAGCATAGCCCTTACTGTGCACATAGGAACACGCAGCACTATGGATTGTATGGGTAGTTACTCAACTTGGCCTGTATCTCCCCAGCTAGTTCTATGCAATTCAGCGTTGTTACTTAGTACATCCACAAGCCCCAAGTGTGTGCATTGGATAGTGAGACTCTTATTCTCTTTGCTTCACCCACAACAAAGTCTTCAAACTACTTCGAGTGTTCACTGTGCTACGTTCAGACACCCAGCGTTAACATTGGCATGATTGTCAAACCAGGACAACTCACTATGGATCCCGTTAAGCTAGACGAAATCGCCAAGTGGCCCACACCAACCAAAGTCAAGGAAGTCCACTCCTTTTTGAGGTTTGCCAACTTCTACCATCGCTTCATTCCTGACTACTCCACCATTGCCCAACCTTTTATCGACCTTACCAAGAAAGACCTTGCCTGGGCCTGGAACCCCTCGTGCCAACAAAGTTTCAACAAACTTAAAGCACTCTTCTTGTCAAAGCCTGTCCTCCACTTACCCGATCTCTCCTCCCCCTTTGCCATCATCACAGATGCCTCAAAGTTTGCTTCCAACACCATCCTTCTCCAAACTGATGCTAACAGAGATTGGCATCCCTGTTCCTACTTATCACAATCATTCTCTCCAGCAGAATGAAACTATGATATCTACGACCAAGAACTCCTCACTGTTATCTGTGCCCTGAAATCCTGGTGACATTACCTCCATGGATCACCTTTCCCAGTCCAGGTCTTCACTGACCACAAAAATTTGACATACTTCTGTCAACCACAGGCTCTTAACTGTTGCCAAGCCTGCTGGCTTCTCGACCTCACTAACTTCGACCTCAAGATGATCCATGTCCCAGGCAAACTACTTACTGGACCAGATGCCCTTTCCTGCCATCCTGATCTTGTTCCAGACTCCTTCTCTGAAAATGACACAATGACCCTACTTCCTCCTTCCCTCTTTGTCAACCTCATCGACACCACACTCTCTGAACACATCAAATCTTCCTCTGCCTCCGATCCCCTCGTTATCCAGGCCCTCCAATCCATGAAAGGCGACATTCCCCCTGCCTTCCGCTCTCATCTCTTTGATTGGCAATCCCTCGATGGCGTCCTCACCTACAAGGGTCGCATCTACGTTCCCCCTGACGATTCCCTTTGTCGTTCTATCCTAATCCATTTCCATGACCATGAATCTGCTGGCCACCCTGGTTTTCTCAAAACCCGTCAGCTCATCTCTACTGAATTTTGGTGGCCTGGTCTCACCTCCTACGCCTGCAAATATGTTGAAGGTTGCACCACCTGTCAACAAAACAAGGCAAACACGCATCGCACATGCCCCCCTCTCCTCCTGATCCCATCCTCCACCTCTTGCCCCTTCCAACAAATCTCCTACGATCTCATTGTGAATCTTCCTCCCTCTGCTGGCTTCAATTGTCTCTTGGTTGTGGTTGACCATGGGCTTACTAAGGGGGTGATTCTTTGCCCCACAAAGACAACCATCACCATCAAAGGGATTGCTACCCTATTTTTCCACAAAGTCTACAAATGATTCGGCTTATATGATAAAATCATCTCTGATCATGGTCCCCAATTCGCCTCATCCTTTGCAAAAGAACTCAGAAAACTCCTCGGCTATAACCTGTTCCTGTCCACTGCTTATCACCTGCAATCTGATGGTGAAACTGAACAAGTAAACCAAGAGATTGAAACATATCTCCACATCTTCTGTGGAAATAATCCCACCTCATGGTCCAACTTTATCTCTCATGCCAAATTCGCCCATAATCACTGCCCTCACTCTGTCACTCACCAATCCCCATTCTACCTCACAATGGGATATGAACCCATGCTCTACCCACTGTTACGATTTTCCCTTATAACCCCTCTTTCCCCTATGTTTATGGACTCATCGTTTCCCCTAGTGTCTTTGCAAGACACCTATCTTCCTTCCCTAGTTAGGTTCCTCTTATTTTCTTCTTCCAACTAACGTAGTCTTCTTTGCTTTCTTGGCTCACTTACTTGTTGAGTCACGCTTCACTCACCTGTTGAGTCACGTTTCATTCATTTGATTGAGTCACCTTTCCTATTTTGGACTACCACTCCTCGCCATCATTCTCTTTATATGATGACTTGTGTTCCTTTATCCATCCGAGCATAGCTTGTACTGCGCACATCGCCCTACACAGTGCGCAGCCGTATAGCCTATACTGCGCACACAGGATTACGCAGTATCATACTCTGTATAAGTAGCTACCTATCTTTGCCTGTATTCCCCAGCTAGTTCTACGCAATCCAGCGTTGTTACTTAGCACATCCACAAGCCCCAAGTGTGCGCATTGGGTAGTGAGACATCTTTCTTCTTTGTTTCGCCCACAACAAGTCTTCAAACTACTTCGAGTGTTCGCTGTGCTACGTTCCGACGCCCAGCGTTAACACCCACTGTCCTCCTGGAAACCACCCTTTCCACCATTGAGGAAAGACTAAAAACCCTCACTGCTGCCTGCAATGAAGCCCTCACTGCCCATGAACTGGCAAGACAAGTCATGGCCTCCTGAACCAGGAAAATGTTCTCCCCTTTCCAAAAAGGAGATAAGGTTTGGCTAGAAGCACAGAACCTCAAACGATCTATCACCAACCTGAAGTTTGCACTAAAGTGAGAAGGACCTTTTACCATTGTCAAGGTCCTATCCCTGATCACATACCAACTCCAACTACCCCATACTTGGAAAATTCACCCCATGTTCCATGCTTCCCTCTTATTACCCTATCACGAAAACAATGTACATGGTCTGAACTTCCCCGCACCACCACCTGACCTTATCACTGGAGAAGAAGAGTACGAAATTGAGAAGATTCTATGCTACAGAGGAACTCCATCCCATTGGTCCTTCCTGATCCGATGGAAGGGCTACACTGCAGAAGATGACTCATGGGCTCCTGAGCATGACTTAAAACATGCAAAGTCCACTCTCCTTGATTATAAGAACTGTCACCCTTCCATCTTTCAGAAGGATGCTTTGTAAACGAAACTTTGAATTCCAACCTGGACTCCCCTTCTACAAGTTCTTCTTTCTCTTTCGCAATGACCTTCCACTGTCTCATCCCCTCAAACACCAATACTTTTGCATCAAGAAATACGACAACTGTCCCTGGAACTATGAATCATGACCCATCATGCCTATCGTTTACTCTCACCAATCCACTACCCCAGTCCCTTCTGTTTCCATTTCTTCCATTACTATACCTTTATCTGAAAGACTTTCTTCACATCCCCCTTCCCCTGCACCCCTTGAACCCTGGGGCACCAAATCTTGGAACCCCACTGTCATTGATATCCCTCCCGCACCAACCACTGAACCTGTCCAATCCATTGACCTTCCCCTCTCCGCCTTCCACACCCAGGAGGTCCCTACTGCCGCAGCCCTAGATCTAATGGCCAGACAGATCTCCAACCCCTGAATGACCATTTACTTTGGGAGCCACTTTGACATGGAATCTCCACTGTGGAACCTCCACCGTGCCTTTTTACAAAACCAACGTCTCACAAACCTCCTCTCCTTAGTGTCATCCAATGAGAGCATCGCCTCTTGCATTGGGATCCTTCAACAGATCCAAACCCAAACTGAAGGAAACCTCCTCTCAACCCTTCACCAATTACAAATGCCTCTCGCCGTCTCCAAGATCAATCACTACCACCGTCAACTCGGAGAAGTACAGGCTTGACAAGAACAGCAAACTGGTACACCTATTCCCATCTTCCTTCCCCCTTCTCCTGTTCTGTCCACACCCTCTGCATCGTCCACCAACTTCTCTATTGAGGAACAACAAGCTGAACGAATGGCCATCACTGTCACTCAATGTCTCCTCCCACCTGGTTTCCATATCTTTACTGCATGGCACAAAGCAGAAGGATGACAACCTCCTTCCAATCCCACTGACTGCTGCTTTTACTGTCAACAAAAAGGTCACTTCATGGCCAACTGTCCCGATTATCATTGCTGCCATTGCCAAGTCATCCAACCAGGACATGTTGCCTCACAGTGTCCCTGGCATCGTTCGCTCCCCACAGAACTCCCTCTCCTCCACAACCAGTACTTCCTCTACCAACCCTATTCCTATCCCTTCCCCACATTTCTATGTTCCTCACATGATTTCTGCAAATGCATCTGCTTCTTGTCGCCATTGTTGTACTTGGAGATGTCAAACACCAAAAGTGATTATGTAAGTATTGTTCATTTTGTGGTTGGTCTTTTAACTGGCAAAATTTCACAATCATCAGCCACAATCCCCGCACACTCGCCCACAAACTCTTGTCCCATTGCATTCTCTGAACTCCCTAATATACCACCAATGTCTCAGCCACCCGTACATATTGATGCGATGGATATTGAGCCACTTGTTCTGACTACATTCTGCCTCTTTCAATCTCCTGCCCTTCTGCCAATCGCTGACTTTACTGATCCACTGCTTGTCCCCCAAAATTTCACATTGGACTCACCATCACCGATCACAACACCATTGGCACCATCACCACAGGATGTTAACACATCAGCCAACATTCACACCACTTCCACTTTCTTGCGACTTGATCAACGATACGAACAGGCATGTCTGTTAGATTCATTGATTTGCCGTTGTGAGATCGTGCAAATGAATCATAGGAACAAATAACGCTGAGGATATAACCGCTCTCTCTAGCACTTTCGTATGAACTGAGAGCACTTGATACATGGCTCCAGACGTGGGTGTGACAAGGAACCTCAAAGCATTGTCACACACAAGTACTTCGGGAGACCAGAGATTGCATAGGATAGTACTAGAGAAGAGAAGTACATCCAGGTGCGTAGAACTGGCTG
>JBBPLF010000584.1:0-20572 GCA_038089615.1 Aureoboletus auriporus
GGGTTGAGAGGCGAGAGGGTTTGTCGCGCCGAGCATGGCACGGCCCGTCTTGACTGCATCGAGGCCTTCAAAGCCCATGCAAAACACGGGGCCTGACTGCATGTATGTGATCAGACCGGGGAAGAAGGGCTTCTCCTTGAGATCGGCGTAGTCTGCGGAGCGGGTGAGCGAGGGTGAAGGCGATGGGAAGTAGAAAAAGTACGATTTTCGAGGTGAGCTCTAGAGGGACGGTCGAGCTTGGCTGCGATCAGCTTGAAACCGCGCCTCTCGAATCGGGTGAGGATCTCGCCAACGAGACCGCGATCAACGCCGTCCGGCTGCAAGGATGGTTGATCATGGAGAGGGGTGAGGAGGAAAGGTGGATACCTTGACCATGATGTAGGTGCGCTCGGCGATGTTGGCGTTGCTGGGCATGATGGTATCTGGAGAAAAAGATCGGTTCGTTATCAATTATCTTATTTATTTATTTACTATTCCTAGTACAAACAAGGACAAATATTATTTCCGAATAGTTCCGGTTAACTTGTCAAACTTTTGACACCACCAACACCATGAACGCGCTCGGGCCATCCCTTGCTCCCTACGTCCGCTCATCCCGCACCCTCAAGGGCCTCGTCGCACCCGTCGCTCATTGGTATGCCGACCTGATGGGCTACCGTCGCATGGGCCTCAAGTACGACGACCTCCGTCCGTGCTCAACCTTTGCCTTATTCTCGTCTCTCTAACTCTTTGACAGAGATGGAAGAGCTGCCTCAAGTACAGAGGGTGCGTTGCGCTCCGTTTGCTAGACTGCTTGGTCACGAGAATCTACTATAGGCCTTGGGTCGTTTGACGCCCCGGGAAGCATATGATCGTGCATACCGCATGAAGGTTTCATTGCACGCCAGCACTCTTCACAAAGATTTGCCAAAGGACAAGTGGGTCTCAGCCAAAGACGTATGCGCAACACGATCCACTCTACTATTCTCTCTCATTCCCGTCTCGCAGGACGTCCGCTACCTCAAACCACATATCGAATCTGTCATCCAGGAGGATGAGGAGAGAGTCGCCTGGGACACCATGACTGTCCGCCGAAATTAGACTTATTGACTCGATGTTTCGATATCCATGCATAATGCGATCGACGGTCAACATTGCACTCCGAACATCTATAATTACACGGATACTATACAGTCAGCTCTATCGCGCTTTTGAACATCCAGACATTTTACAAAGCCTTCTCAAGAGGAGAAACAACCTTTTCACCCTTGTAGAAGTTGATCACTTTCTTGCCGACAGCAGCGATGTCTAGAGTGGAAACGGTCAGGGCAAACCATGGGTGCACATGAATATATATATACTTGTGCCGGTAATTCCGAACTTCTCGTAGACCTTCTGGTACGGGCCAGATGCTCCCCATGCTGGCAAGCCGTATTGCTGCAAACGGTCATCAACAGAACTATAATTTCACACAGAGACGACACTTGCCTCATGACTGTACTTTTGCCATCCAACCGTCGACAACGCCTCCAAGGACAGGATCGGAGCACCACTCCTCAGGACACCCAGCCTGTATCCCTTGTCCTGCTTGTCGAACACGGACCAACATGGCAGGCTCACGATACGGACTTTGAGGCCCTCGTTTTTGAGCTTGCTTGCAGCTTCTAATGCGATTGAAACCTCGCTTCCGCTGGCAACAATCGTCAAATCCTCGCCCTCAACCTCGTAAAGTACGTATCCACCGCGTGTAGCGCGTTCGATCGTGGATCCCTCGAGGTTCGGAAGATTCTGGCGCGAGAGTGAAAGAACCGAAGGTGTCTCTTTGTTTTGGATTGCAGCCAAGTAAGACGCCGAGGTCTCGTTACCGTCTGCAGGGCGCCAGAAGTCTAGATTCGGGATGGCGCGCAAGTGGGCAGCAGTTTCGACAGGTTGGTGTGTAGGACCGTCTTCACCCAGACCAATGGAATCGTGAGTTGCTACAGTGTGGATGGACGGATCAACAACAGGATAAAGGGGAAACAAAATACTACTTGCCAACCCAGATCACTTGGTGCTTGCTGAGAGCGGATAACCTCACAGCACCAGAAGCGTACGACACAAAGTTCTGCGCCAGAATGAGGTACACTCATATCTGCTTCGTCATCGGACGCACCAAGAAAGTCCCAACGAAGGGTATGATACCACCATATGCCGATAGACCGTTGGCGATTGCACCCATACCATGCTCACGGACACCGTAGTGGATGTAGGTTCCCGAGTAGGTTCCTAGACCAGTGCTGGGGGGTTGGAAGTCAATGGTTCCCTTGGCCTTGGTCAAGTTACTACCGGTGAGATCTGCCGAACCTCCCATGAGCTCGGGAAGCTTGGGAGTTATGGCAGTCAGAACAATTTCCGAATACTTCCTAGAGGCCTGTGCGGCATCGCTGGGCTTGTAGACGGGTAGTGACTTTTCCCATCCATCTGGAAGCTTTCTGGCAATTCGGCGTGTGAGCTCTGCGTGCTCCTTTGGGTAACCCTCGCTGTACTTGGTAAGCAAGGTCGTCCAAGCTGCCTCAAGCTCGGCGCCCCGGTTGGCAACTACCCTGTATGTCGCGTATGTCTCACTAGGAACGTAAAAAGTTTGGTCAGTTGGGAAATTAAATTTGCTCTTGAGTGATTGGATGTCGTCCGCCTTGAGGGCTGCGTGAGAGATTGAATTGGCTTGGGGACATGGTACAGTGATGTAGCCACGCACGAGAACCATGGACACCATGAGTGCCCTGTTGCTTGGAACCATACCCGATCGTTGTCCGGAGCCGGATGAGGGTGGGCTTGGACTTCTCGCGGCGAGCCTCTGCGATCGCATTGTAGATCGCATTGAGGTCGCTATCATAAGTGGTTGGCAGGAAGGACGCGAAAAGGGTTATTGCACGTTACCTGTCGCCATTTTCAACATGAAGAACTTCCCAACCATACGCCAAGAATCGCTGGCCGACATTTTCAGTGAATGCAACAGCGGTATCACCGTCGATGGAGATATCTGTTCAAAGAGGAATTACAAAGTAATGACAGGCTACCAAGCATCCAAACTCACGGTTATCGTCGTAAATCTAGGGATACTCGTGAGTGCTGTGAAGGCGTCCTTCGGAGGTGGGATGGACATACGACAATGAGGTTCCCTAGCTGGAGGTGGCCAGCGAGAGATGCAGCTTCAGACGAAACACCTTCCATGAGGCAACCATCTCCTGTGAAGACTAAATGGCGAGTATTAACAGTGATCCGGAAAACATGGCGATGACGTCTACCGTAGGTGTAGTTGTTTACAAGGTCAAAGTTGTCGCGGTTATAGATAGCGCCGAGATGGGCCTGAGCCATGGCAAGGCCGACACCGTTCGCAAAACCTTGACCGAGGGGACCAGTGGTGACCTCAATACCTAGATGCAAATAATGTACCTGTCAGAATGCGGAATAGGAGGTTTGCGACGCATTGTGCTACCATCGGTATGATGTGCTTCTGGATGACCAGGGGTCAACGAGTCGATCTGTCTGAATGCCTTGAGGTCATCTAGAGATAGCTTATATCCGAGAAGGTGCAACAGAATGTACTGGAGAGCACAACTGCGTTCAATGAAGGATCAGGGTCCGGTACACGGCGAGCCATGTCCACAGTCCACTTACGCGTGTCTAGAAAGAGATGATCAGTCGTCGATGAAGCAGACGAAAGGAAACTTGCCCGTTGGAGAGCACGAAGCGATCGCGGTTGAACCACTTGGAGTTGCTGGGATTCGCGTTGAAGAACCTGGGGTGCACTTGTGAGGAAGCGGTGAGGTGAGCGATTTGGGAACAGCCTTGCCTGGTGAAAAGAACATGGGCGGCGGGTGCCATGCCCATAGGAGCACCTGGTAGGGTAAATCGACGTCAGTGGACGAGGTGGATGGGCTCACCGGGGTGGCCAGAGTTGGCCCTGGCGACGACATCTGCGGCGAGGGTGCGGATGGTCGCGATGCAGGTCGAGTCTGTGGGACCGAAGAGAGCCATGACGGTGCGAGATAAAAGATCAGATATTTACGTGAATTGTGATTGGTCGGTTGACATGCACCCTCAACTTTCGGACAAACGCGGCGGCGAGTGCGACGCTCAGACAATCCCAGACACTTTTTGACCATTCCACAGCCTGCAAAGAGTTCATAGACGCTCTCGAACTCTGCCATACAAGCAACTGGAGACGTTTGACTGGCGGCTGCAACGAACAAAAATCGGCCCTCATCAAGTGTCTCCGCAAAGAGGTGAGCATTCATGCCACACCTACACCCGCGCCCGCTTCACTTCTTGAATAGAGCCGCCAGCGCTCAACTCGCAATCGCGCCGCGGCCAAAGAGCAGAGGCGCAAGACGGAGCAAGCATGGAAAGAACTCCATGAAGACTAGTTCACCCCCGGTGCCCGCCACCATCGGACTCGTACACGAACTTACCATCGAGAAACGGTTTCATGCTCATGTTACAACAACCAACATCCGTCACTCAGGCTATAAAAGTACTTTGTATGTTCACAATGAAATGGCCCGGGATCCTGCATCCACATGGGCATGGTCATATGACATTAGCTCTCAGTTGCAAAGTCGAAGCATTCAAGTATTAGGCACGAAGTGCATAGTGCAACTGAGCATGCTGTGTCTAATTCCGTCCGCATGTCAAAAAGGGCGGATCCAGGTAATTCTAACGTTGGCAGAGTTCCAAATTCGTGGCCAGAGGTGACATTCTATGTACGTATATCTCTCCCCCAGATCAATGAGGTGGGCCAGACGATGGAAGTATCCGACCACTGACTCGGGGAAACGCGGGTAACTGACGGACAGACCGTAGTTTGTGAGAATACACTTGGGGCCAGCTTTGGCTGAAGAATGTAGGTGAGTATTCATGCCCGTGACACGCACATCCAAACCCGTCTTGAATGGAGCCGCGGCCAAAGTGCGGAAGTTCGGCACGAAACATTTGTGGATAGAGCTGCACGCAGCACCCAGATGGAACAAGTGAAAGGGAACTCTATAAAGCCCAGTTTACCCACTGCTCCCTCTCGTCCCCAATGAAAGTTCCAATCCAACAACCTCCTATTGAGCTAGCCTCCAATCACACGGTCGATGATCGTTCTTCGTCGCTGCAACTTGAACACGAACCTGCTATTGACAAGGTACCCAATGGTGGATATGGTTGGATCGTCGTCTCCGCTTGCAGTCTCATCACGTATGGGTTCAAGCTCTCCTTCCCCACTATAAATTTTATCCATTCATCCTGCACCTTATCAGGGCATTCTACCTTGGCGGGTTCTACTCGTGGGGTATTTTCCAAGCCGGATTAGCAAACGAAAATTTTGCTCAAGACTCTACGCTCGCCTTTATTGGTTCCTTGGCCGTCTCTTGGGTTGCAATCGGTGCTGTGCCCAACTCATGGATACTTCATTGGCTTAGTTCTCGAAATACTGCAGTGGTCAGCTGTTTTCTGCTTGGGTTCGACCAGATTTTGAATGGCTTTACTGCAAAGAATATTGGTGGACTCTTCTTTACTAACGGGATCATCGTCGGTCTCGGGAACAGCTTGTGTTTTCTGGTGCGTGTTCATTCACTTGCTCTAGTTGTCTGCGACTTATTTTCATCAGGCTTGTGGGACACTTCCTTCACAATGGTTCAAGCGAAGACGAGGTCTCGCCAACGGCTTGGTGATTGCGGGTGGTGGTTTCGGTGGTTGTATCCAGTGCATCGCCATGCAGATCCTCATCGACAGACTTGGTATTATATGGACCTTTCGAATCATGGGATTAGTCACTGTTACTAAGGGAGCGCCAGACTCCTGTTACACCCAATATCGACTGGTACCGTCATTCTTCATCAATCCGACCATGCTTGGATTTTTTTTCAGATCGTTATCCAAGGATCCAAAATTCGTGCTGCTCTTCCTCGGTTCTGGCCTGGCGACCTTCCCTTTACTCGTTCCTCCTTTCTTCATACCAATGTATGCATCGTCACTCAACATTTCCGGATACCTGGCTTCAGTACTTCTTGCCGTGTTCAATATCGCTTCCGCCGTTGGCCGCGTTGAATTGGAACACTTTTGTGACGTCGTCGGCCCTCTGAGCAGCTTGTCCGTTGCCATCCTTCTGAGCGGCACCAGCATGCTCGTTGTTTGGCCCGAGTCCAATTCGCTCACCCTCTTCATTGTTCTCATCTTCATCAACGGCCTCGGAAACGGCGGTTTCTTTGCTACGATGCCGACTGTCGTCGCGCACGTCTACGGTTCAAGAGTGGGAGTCGCATTCGCGATGATCGTCACGTCTTGGTCTGTCGGGTATCTTATGGTATGCGTTTCTGCGGACGGGTCGGTCCGAATCCAACGGCTGATCGGATCTTGCTCACAGGGTGCACCCATCGCCGCCTGGATTCTAGAGTCACACAGCGCAAGCGTTGCAAGCTGAACGGCATACCGGCCCGTGATGTATTATGCTGGCTCAATGTCCATGGGCAGCGTCCTCTTCATCCTAGGAACTCGGTATCTGTTTAACAGGCAGTTTTTTTTTTTTTGCTTTTGCTTGATGCCCATCGTGCACTGGCGAGTCGCTGTCATCCTCGACGCTGCCTTGCCGTGGAAACATGATGTCGCAGATACGTCGCATGTCTTGTACTTCTGTGTCTTGCAGAAGTTGCCAATATGAACAGGCGACCATTCGTTCCAGCGTAGACGCCGTCACCCACATAGAATAATAATCATGTTTAGTATGTATCGAATCCCACGCCCCGCGGGATATTGTAGGCACCACAATTGCCTAACCCTCGGGATAGATTATCACTGGTATTGATGGGGGTCGTAACTTGCTCAACACGCGTGTCACATTTCCACAAGAGAAATTATAACGGTGTAAACTATCCATGAACATCCTCAAAGGGCTAAGCAATACGTCGCATTCCTTGTTTCCTATGCATGATCCGATCTTTGCCTTGAAGGAGAAAAGAGTCCACCGACGACGCTTGTCATCGTCTCCGTAATCTGACGCTGTTGCGTCTGGGTATGTTTAACGAAAAACAACCGAACATTGGTAGAGTTCCAAATTCCCAGAGGTGACATCCCATGTACGTATATCTCTCCCCAGATCAACGAGGTGAGCCAGACGATGGAAGCATCCGACCACTGTTGAAACAATTAACGAAAAAAAAAACGGGAAGCTGGCGGACGGACCATGAATCGGCGAGAATGCACTTGGGGCTTTGGTGGAAGGACATCTACCAGTGTCACGCTTTGCAGGAAATCCGTGATAGCGCCGGCAGTATTTGCCTTTTGACGACCTGCTTGTAGATTTTGGACCTTGGGAAGCAGCTCGGAGATTACCAACATCACAGTGTCGAGAGGAAGGCTGTACGGGCGTTAGCTTGGGAAGTAGCTACCAAAGAGATGGAACGCTTACCCCTGCTGCCAGGAAGTTACCTGATACGAGTGGATTCAGCGCCGATTGCGCGGTACCGCAAATAGACTCACCCATTCCTGAGTGGGTACAAAGCCGTTTCGTCCGATCCCAGCACTCGCGAGTCTCTCTGCGCTACCATCTAAATCCAATGAGTGCGATCTTCTTTCCCTCATCTTTCCTCTGGCCTTGCCGGAGGTGGGGGTTCCAGGTTCACTAGGGCCCTCGAAGCTCTGGGGAGCGATCGGTCGTATGACTGTCCCTTCTTCGTCCTCCGTGGCGGGATCGTGGGATGACTCTGCCTGCCGCTCAAGAATACCATCATGTTGTTGTAACAATCGGAGCTTTTCTGCATACGGGTCTCCACTCTCGACGTCATCTTCTTGACGATCGGGTCCTTTCCTGCCGCGCTCTGATTGAGCTGCTTGTTCCTCTCTGGCGAGCTCAACACGCATGACCTCACGCAGTCCGCGAGCCAATGTGAAGGTGCCAAGTTCTTGGAATGTCTTGTGGGCAGTGAGGATGCCATACAGCAGGTTAGGGTTGTCTGACAGATGATGAAATATCACCGAATTGAAGACCTCGAGCCTACACTCGCCGGTGAGCGAATGTAACGAGATCAAGATAGATGCTCACATGAAAAAGAGCAATCTTGGGTGACTCTCGTCTGAAAGGAGAAAACGTGGGTTTGAAAACGATTTGAACATCTGAATGAGTCGTGTCGACGAGACAACCGAAAGGTTCTTAAAATGCGGCGCAGCGTTCGACAGAGCAATGATAAGAGCAGGATATAACGAATTGAGCGCTCCCGATGTCGTAGCTATCATCGAATATATGGCCTGAGCCACCTTCAGTGGCTGTAATGAATTATCGATGGTTTATTCGACGACATACCGTGATCATGAAATCGGCAGTTGTTCCAGGCGTTGTCCATTTTGCAGGTATTGAGATTTTGATGGGGGTCGAAAGCTTATTGCCAAACGCAGGTTCCGCCGACAAGGTCTGGATTATATAGGTCAATGCGCGACATAACCCATGTTGCTCTAGACATATAGTGAACACGAGTCGACGCGATGATAGGCTTCTCAGAAACATACGAGGTTTGTCTTTGATATCCAAACCATGGCACAAAAGGTATGCCAACACGTCCGTTGCTTTATCGGAATCCAAGAGGTATGCGCGGAATTTCTGAGGAGCGATAAACGAGTGCTAGATTAGAGTTCGAAGGGCTAACCTTATTCAACTCTACCATTTTCCAGAACAAAATGACTGAGAATAGTGAGTATTTGATTACATTTGTCGTTGAACAGATCACATACTGATCTCTGGCACGTACGGTACGGACTTTCTCGAGCCCGGAAGTAAGTTGTTCGCGACGGCGAGTTGTTGTTCCAACGTATTCGTGATGCCATCCAGTATGAAGTCAAAGTCTTGTGTACGATGCTTGATGGGAGTTAGCACTTTCTGGACATTGATGAACAGTGACTTGCCAATTTCGCCAAGAAATATCGAAATGCATTGGTTTTGGTCGTTGGCGCAGAAATCGCGTTCTCTCCGTTCCCTGTCAAAGCATCACGAGCGGGGCCACTCTGAAAATCAAGCAGAACACAAAGGACTTGCAGACACATGCCCACAAGGGCCGTTCTGGAATCCTCGCCTTTAAATACGAGGTGATTATACGGAACTTTGCCTGCCATGCTTGCGATCGTGACATTCGTCGTTTTCGAAGAGTTTATGACCGTATTGAGCAAGGAGCACAAGAGCGTCAATACGTCCCGGCGAGGTGTTTTTTGGACCGCGTGAAGAGTATAGAAAGATGGTTTACTGAAAAACGACCCTGAAGCAACATACACCTGGCGTGATAATAACACGAGAAGCAGGCGGAGAACTTCGGTCTTATTCGAATCATATTGAGTACTCGGGCCCGGATCGGTGGTAGTACCGACGCCCTTTTCCCTACAATCAACTCGTCACAGGCGGACTGATTGTAACAACTCAATAAGCGCACCAAATAACATAATTGATCTTGTAATGGTCGACTTGTATTTTGGTAGGCAGCGTAAACCCACAACAAAATAAAAGGTCGTTAATACAACTAAACAGTTTCTCGCCGAGAGATGGCAGGAGTGCTTTCTCTGCCTTTGGTGTAGATCCCTGGTTTGGGGTGGCCGGGTTGGTCGAATCGCCATTTTCGTTACCGTCGTCCTCGTCCTCGTCGTCTTCAATCACAAACTGGGGTGTTTGACCGGCGCCAGGCTGGTTCTCGTTGTCCGCTTCTACTTTTTTCCATAATACTTCCAGCTCGAACGCGTTTGATTCACCCTCGACTTCGAAGATGACGGGAAGTACTCTTTGGAGGACACGGATGGCATTCAACACCTCTTTGGTAGGATTGCGTTCTGTTGTGACCGATTTGATGAGGGATGTTGCATATGAAGCCACGGAGACACCGGTTGTGGAGGGAAACGTATGGTCCGAAACCAAGTTGAATAGTCGTGATGTGAGAACTCGTATCAAGGTAGCGACGTTCTCGGGTGCGTCCAACATTGCGCGACGAACTAATCATGATAATGAATGTTGTATGTGTGGAGTGTACGGTTTCCACGTACTATCATGCGGCGAGACGAGCGAGAATACATCTGATGGTGTGTCGAATAAGACAAAGTACTATAGACATCGAGTGAGATGACAAGGTAGAGCGCTCAAGAAGACGACAAACCTGATCCCAGTAGCTATCGTTCTCAGCAATGTTCTATGAACCGGTGACGAAATAGAAATGATTGGCATGTTATTGACCAACTAACAGACAAGACGTACCCTGGTGGATATTAGCTTGGAGATTCCCTCGGGGCGACTGCGAAATGCTAGTTTAGCTTCGTCCGACAAAAGACCCAAAGGCGCGGTGAGTTTCTGAGGAAGATTTGCAAACATGGAGGCAAGATTGAAGCAGCGTCGCTCCGGAGTCCGTAGTCGCTTAAGACGTGTCCTACTACAACAAGGGACTAGTACAAATCACTGGTTTAGGACACGGTAAATAGACTTGTTCCGCTCTTCGACGGACCGCCCAACGGGCCGGGCAGTAGGCTCGACCACTCGAACCCACACGCCGACGAACTGCGACATGAGTGCAGAGACCGTTCATTCGACGAGGGTCTGGATAGAGACACCTCTGCTCTACTCGAGCCATATATCCGATCATTTGGGTTGCTCCGCTTATCTGAAACTGGAGGTAAAGAATGTCAAGTCGAACTTGTCTGGGAAACTCACCCCGTCCAACCTTTTCTGACAGAACCTCCAGCCATCCCAGTCGTTCAAGTACCGTGGCTTGTCACTCCGAGTCCAAGAAGCCAAAGCACAGTTTGGCTCTGCGTTGCATGTTTTCATCGCATCGTCAGGAAATGCTGGCCTTGCTGCTGCAGTCGCTGCACGCACGCTCGGCGTCAGGTGCACCGTCTATCTCCCCGTTGTCGTGGCCAAGGACACGCAGGACATGTTACAAAGGCAATGCGCAAATGTAGTCTTGGTTGGCCAGATCTATTCCGATGCGTTGGCGGCCATGTACCAAGCTGCTGAGAAAGATCCCAATGCGTGCGTTGATTGTCCGTACACCAACCGACACAAGCGAGCCTGATGCTTTTGCTAGCGTCGTACTCTCTTCATATGACGACCCAGTCCTTTGGAAAGGCCACTCTTCGATGGTGCATGAGATGAACTCCCAGCTACACAACCCGCCAGACGCAATATTCTGCTCTGTCGGCGGCGGCGGTCTAATCGGAGGTACGCTCCTCGGATGTCGATCGGTCGGCTGGGACAATGGTTTGTCTGCGAGTCAACCCATCAACAGTACAACAACTCAACGCGATCTGCAGTCCCGGTCGTCGCCCTAGAGACTCATGGGTCCAATTGTTTCTACCACGCCTGCTCGCTCAACACACAAGGATTCAGTTCGAAAGTACCATCCCTTCCAACCAACATAGCGCCTGAGGCACCGTATACCATGCAGGTAAGCGAGGAATACAAAGTCGCAGTTCCTCATATGCGTACTTTGACTTCGCGCGCCGCTTCATTAGGAGCGAGTTGGCCTGCGCCAGGAGCGGTGCGCATGGCTCTGGACCACGACGGTGGAGTAAAGTGTGTATGTATACCCGATGAATTAGCAATGTTTGCAGCCCGAAGATTTGCAGGTGAGCGAACAATCTAGATGATTATCTGAACCTAGTCTCACCAACTAGCGTAGATGACCACAAGTTCCTGCTCGAGCTCGCCTGTTCGACAACCTTGTCTCCTGCCTACAACCATGAGTTGTTCTGGCGTATCTTGGACCCAGCGTCAGAACTTTCTGCCGAAGAAAAACGGAGGAAAGTTGTCATTTTCGTTGTTTGCGGCGGTGTGAAAGTTACACTCGATGAGCTCTCGGAATATGCTCAGATCCTGGACCGAGCTGCAGAGACAGAAACAGAGTGGAGGGTCGTATGCAATGGGATAGAATTTTGTGTTGGAAAATAAACAGGGGAATGTACGCATCGGAAGTGTTAGAAACGGTGTTGCACGAGTCGTTCACCACCACGAATTAAACCACCCTCGTTCTCGTGCGGGTGGTGCTGCTTGTTCTAAACTTTCCTTCTCTCGTTGTATCCTCCTTGCGATCTTTTCCGCCTTGATGCGTGCCAACTCGTTGCGTATGGCCTCCTGGTCGGTGAGGAGGCGCTGGTAGACACACATGAGACGTGACTGACAAGAAACCTAGTCATACATACGCGGTTGGTTTCATCCACGCGGGGAAATAGACGTTCCTTGTACTGCAGCAGAGTCATGTTATTGGTTAGTTTGCATGCACGAAGCACCGGAGCGTACTGGAAGGACATTGTCATGGTACCATTGCGGGTCGCCAAAATGCAAAAGTGCAACAACTGGCACGAACAGATACAGGCCAAACTTGAAGACCTCTAGGTTCGGGCCCCCCATGCTCCTAGTGTTGGTACTCAAATACTCAAGCGTGGGCACTTGACTTGATATCTATTTGGTTGTGTTACCTAGTACATGTAACATGTTTGTTATACAGCTTCTTTGTCTGATAGACCTCTTGCACATTTACCACGTCATTTAGCACGGTTTGGCGTACGTTCCCGAAGACTGGGATCCGGAGCCGCTATCCATCTGACCAACGTTGATGTTGTTACACCCTTTACCCATGATATCGAGCGCATGCGCTGACGAGGCACGATCGATCAGCTCCTCGGTCACCTCCACCTAAAAAAGTTGTGTCAGTCACACTGGTTTTGATTCGTGTGTATGCTCACAATGTCGGCCAGAAGACGGTCAATGAGCTATCACACAAAAATTAGTTATCATCGAAGGCGTACGAAAACAAAAAAAACTTGCCGCCTCCGAGCAGGTTTCCCTAACAACCACTCGCAAAATCTGGACAGTCTCCAAATCCGGGGGAAGCTCGTAATTGGGTACAATCCACCCCTTGGCTCGCAGCAAAATTTGGATCCATCTCTGCTCGATCTCGGGGTACTGCTCCTTGAAGTTGTCTGAGAAGCGGAATGACACCACCGGAAGACCATCTTCATAGTCCTGGGGCAGGTTCGTTTGAATAATAAAGTAATGTGGTAGCTGATAGCATACCTCTGGATTTTCTTCGTCATCGAGCTTTGTGTTTGGCTTGGGCCTATGGATGTCGCTTAGTACCGTGTACCATCCCGTGTGTTCAAGAGCGCGACTCAAGAGTCGTGCATTTTTCAGGTCGTCGAGGGCAACTGCGCGGTAACCCTGGAAACCGAGATGCAGGAAGTTGAAATACTGGGCAATGATAGGTGCTGCTGGTCGAGAAAAGTTGAGTGAGAATGAGTACTCGACGGATCCGAGATAATGGAGCTCAAAGATGAGGTCCTTTGGAAGGAATTCCTTGGACCGCCAAACAACCCAGCCGACACCGACATAAGCGAGACCGAACTTGTGACCGGAGGCGTTGATGGAGACGACACGGGGAATTTTGAAGTCCCATTCAAGCTTTGGCTGAGCGAACGGTGCAACAAATGCGCCAGACGCTCCGTCGACTGCATGGCAAATTTAATGAGTGGAAGCTAGGATGTGACGGATGGTCGCACCGTGGATAGGAACAGAGTGGCCAGTCTGTTTCTCGTATTCGTCAAGGAGGTTTGACATTTCTTTGACTGGCTCATAATGGCCAGTGTAGGTACTGCCGAGAATGACGTATATACCGATTGTATTTTCATCGACAAACTCCATGGCTTTCTTGGGATCTAATCTGTATTTGCTCTCGGCGCTGACAGGAACGAGTCTGCACTCTACTTCAAAGTAGCGAGCGAATTTCTCGAGAGCAACCTGGGCATTTGCACCCATGACGATGTTGGGACCAGGTTCATGAATAGATTTCCCAGCAGCCTTGCGACGCTCCTGCCAGATGCGTTTCATAGCAAGACCTCCAAGCTGAATGGCTTCGGAAGAGCCTGTAGTGGCGGTCCCGATCGCTTGCTGAGTAGAAGGAGCGTGCCAAAGATCGGCGAGGATGGAGACACATCGGGTGTGGATGAGTTCTAAAAACAGCATATTGGGAATGGAACTGGAGGTAACGATCGAAGATACGTACGTGTGGAAGGATATTCATCCTGGTCGATCAAGTTCTTGGACATGTTCTCTAGCATAAGTTTGTTGGCAGGCTCGGGCATCCAAGTACTGACGAACGAGGCGAGGCTGTAATGTAGATGAGAAAGAGTGAGAGAGTGGAGAGAAGGTGGGGGACTGACTTAAGGGTTGGATGACCGTCGGTGCTTAATTCATCGTGAATGAGCTGGTATGCGATCTCGGCGGGGGTGCCTTTGGAGGGTATGTGGAACTTTGGAAGGGAAGTTGTTCCATAACGAGCACCATATGGATGGGGTAGGGTGTTAACTGTGGTCGCAGTGAGGTGACGGTGAGAATGAGACTTTTTGTCCTGTTAGATAGAATGATCGTGAAGGAGAATGAGATCAAGTAGTACGATTGAGACCTGCCTTGGACTCGCGGATGAGTCTTTCGGGGTTGATGTGCTGGTGAGGTTGGATCAGTGGTGGGTCAAGGGATGGGGAGATGGTGGGAGTACCTTTGAGAGAGACATGGGGTCGATATGATAAGGCAGAGGGTTATGTATTATATAGACGTCACATATAGTCTGTACGTAAGCAGCTAAAATCCCGAACTTCCAGGGGCATTTCGAGTCCATCATCATGCGCCACTCGAGTGTCGTATTACCCCCCTCTGCCAACTCGCCTTGCTTCGTCATTGATGCCAACAATCGTTCCTACAGGCACCAATACTCTAATATCTACTTTACCAGACTTGCCATGTTGAAGGAATCCGTCCTAAAACGTGCAAACGCCAAATGGAAACACCTCGACGGCAAGTATTTCCCCGTCCCAGAGCGGAATGCACGCTCATGAAACTACAACTACTCCAGGAAACCCCGTCTACGTTCCAAGAGTATTGGACGTCGTCAAGTCTCAACTCTGTTGGATATTAGGCACGGTATATCTGGACATGCCACTCAAGCCAAATGTCCTCGAGGATTTGGGTCGAGATGTAAGGGCCCAGTTCAATCTTGGTCGTTGTTTCGCTCACTCCACCAAGCTTTCCCTGCCTCCACCACAATCCAGAGTAAAATTTTACTCCGATCAGGATAGCGTCATGCTTGAGGACGAGTCCGGACGCATCAAACTCGTAGGTCAGAAACTCATGTCGACTCATATCGTCACGGGCGTTATTATTGCTGCACTTGGCATGGAAACTCCAGGCGGTGATTTTGAAGTCATCGACACATGCTTTGCCGACCTCGCACCCTTTGCTGAACACCATAACACTCCCGACAATGCCATGGACTTGGACTCGGATAGGCAGGTCCGTTTATATATACTCTTTTTCACATTCTTAACGTATTGATGTGCAGCAGTACTCCTCAACCCGACGAGTATCTGGCTGTCGTCTCTGGTCTATCTATTGGTGTAGAGTCCCAGGCAGACGCTCAGATCCAAATGTTAGTGGAGTACCTATCCGGAGAAGTCGGCGGCGGAGACGATCAGGCACTCGCGTCTCAAATCACCCGTCTGATCATTGCAGGAAATTCACTGTTGTCTGTCCCAGACGCCGAGAATGGCACACAAGAGGATGAAAAGAAGCCAGTACGTCACTAGTATTACTTCAACTACCCATCCCTGACATTCTACGAAACAGAAAAAGTCGAGCACGGTCACACCCTCGGATCTCTCCCCGCATCCAAATTCCACTCTCTCCGTCCATCTTCATGACCTCGCATCGGCTCTTCCCGTGCATATCCTACCGGGCCCAGACGATCCCTCAGGGACGATTCTACCCCAGCAACCTTTTCCACACGCAATGTTCAGTGGAGCAACAAATTATGAATCATTTCACCGCGAGACAAATCCTGTTTGGCTCCGTCTACAATCCGGCACGGACACTGAAGAATCGTCACCCGATGCATCCACCCCACCGAGCTCGAGTGCTGACAGACCTCCGGTGACGCGAAGCGTCTTGGTGACGTCCGGTCAACCCCTGCTTGACATGTTCAAATATCTCCCCACACCCCCTTTCACGCTCGTCTCTATCGCAGAGTTGACCCTAAAGTGGCGACATATTGCTCCAACTGCACCGGACACATTATGGTGCCATCCGTTCCGCGAGCAAGATCCGTTTGTCCTCAGCGAAACACCAGACATATACATTGTTGGAGGTATGTCTGAATTTGCCACGACACTGGTTGGCTCGGAGTCACAAGACAAGAAGGGGTCCAGGCGATGCAGAGTGGTCTTGATACCAAGCTTTGCTCAGACGGGGACACTGGTATTAATCAATATGCGGACATTGGACGTACGTTGCGTGAATTTTGGAGTCAGGGGCCTGAGCGCGGGTGGCGGACAGATAGAACTAGCTTCAAAGGAGGATGCCATGCAGGAGGGCTGACGCAGATATGCGGTTGGTCATGTCAGTAACGATGCACTCGGAACCCACAAGTTAACTTATTGAATCATCCTCGATGCCTCCAAGCAGTACTTACCCCTTCCCCCCCAAAAGAAAACCTGAAGTTTGCCATATCAGTGACGTGGGATTTGTTGCCATGCAGTACGGCATGAATGATTTGTGTCTTGAGGCTGTCCACATCGATAGCTTCCTTATCTCCAGCACGTGGTATGGATATCAGAAATATTTTCAAGACCACTTCCCGAAATTCGAATACATAACTGGTGTCTATCGAGATCCACGTATCCTATGCTGAGTATAGCGCTCACGATATGGATATCAATACTTTTCGGATATAACTGCAAAGGTTTTAGAAGACATGCACGTGGAGACGGGGAGACACTTACTAAGAGTGACGAGGGACGTCCAGCCAGTGAATGGATGGCTAGCAAATAACATGAACACTCGTCGAGGAATACATGAAGCGGCATACCTCCTTCTACCCTCTCCAGTAACAGCATCATATTGTTCCCAGACATACCCAGTTCGCTCATATTCCTACGTATGCTGTCAGCGCTGACGATGATCAACATTGCAATGGTGATTTACCTTGAAAACATTCTCCACAACATTTCTCCGTAATTCCGTGTAAATCTCCTTGGCGTACTCCTGGTAGGGACCTTCAACAGCTGCGTAAGTCTGTTCACCCCACCCTCAGTTTCCGCACAACTACCTACTGAGCAAATCGGAAAGCACACCTTGTACAAGGAGCTCAAGATCATATAGTTCATCTGAATCCAAATAGGCCCTTTCCAATAATTCTCGCCCTGTCCAAATCCAGGGTGTGAAGCAGAGAGACTACGGATGCCATATGGTGACCAAAGATGATCAGGATCATGGAGGAGGTCAAGAATCGGAGGGAGATGTGGTGAATCAGGAGGGAGAAGGGAGAGCATAAGAGGGAAAAGTGAAAGGTAGCCTTTATGACATACGTATTCGGACTCGTCTGGACACAGTCAGAGAAGGACGCAGAAGTGAGAGAGATGCGCACCGTCCGAGTTAATTCCAACATCACAGTACATGTTAGATTCTTCGTCCCAGTGAAGATCTAGAATTGAGTGAAATGTCGTCAGCATGCTCTAGAAACCTTGGAACAACATACCGTCGATGTTTTCAATGATAGCTTTCTCGATTTCCTTGAAACTCTCCGCATCTTCGGTCTCCCCGATGAATTCCGCTAAACCACGCATCGTCCGCGTGAAGAAACCCATCCAGCTAATGAGGTCGAGATGCAGTTCACCAGCATGTGCTGGACCTCTTGGATAGTCATCCATCCCGCTGGTAAGGACATGCGTTTCAGAACGTCCACGCCACCTATATGCTTCGGTGCGCGAACGTGCTTTTCGGCCGTATTGTTTAATCTGCCCTCGTTGCGTACGACGGAACCAGTCATAGTGACGCCTTAGCGGAACGTATATCGAGCGCAAGAAATCAAGACCCTCATGATAGGCTAGGTGCTTGCTGCCCTTTTTGGGCTCAATAAATCCATGGAGAGGCAGTTGATCGCCGCCCATTGCAAAATCCATGCCGAGGTCCGCAGCAGAAGGACCATCATTCTGTGCCAAAAGTCGCGCGATGAAATCGGTGACTGCCATCGTAAGCGTTGGGGGGTTCGCAAATGTGGGCACCTGTGTTTGGAACTCGGGTGGAACACGGCTGCGAGCTTCATCACCAAGGATTTGTTCACGAGCAACCCAGCCATTTTCATCAATGAGATCTATCCAGTCCTTGAGAATCTCAAGGCTAAGGTCATTGTCCCACTGCCCGATGTGAAGGAGGTGAAAACCTTCGTCCCTTAAGACAAGGCTGAGCGAATGTATAGAAGCACAGGTGATAGGTAACGTTACCAATAGAATCCCCGTGGAAAGAAGCTACGACTGGGAGTGGCAGTGAGTAGGGCCCGAGGTTCTGTCAATCTTGCTCCTTGTTGATCCTTTTGTGTCTCGGTACCATCATAATCATCCTCTTGGTCCCATTCGAATGCAAAGCCTTCGTTGACAATCGAATTCCCATAAAAATACCCAATCCCTCCAAGTAGATTAGATGTGATCGCCTTGCTAAAGGATTTGAGCGCCTCGTCATTTGACACATCGAAAGAGTCGTGCATGGGAAAGCGAATCTCAAAACGCTCGTTAAACGATGAGAGTAGTTCGGAAATACCGAGATCAATTGTAGCGGCTGCCAGAGGGCTGGTATCAGCATGTAAAAACGCGTCGATTAAGCACGCACAGTCTAGTTTAATATGAGAACTTGCACTGTCAAAAAAGACATCGAACTGGAATTCGCCATCGAAAAACTTTTGCACTGCGAACACGTTGCTGGCTGTGACGGTCTCATCGGGCAGCTGAAGTATGAACGACGGGTCAGGTGCGTGATCTCCATTGCGATATTGTTCTGCTATAGGCGTCGCGTGTTTCGAAATGCTTTGTAGGATAAAATCTACGGCAGAACAAAGCGTGTAAAAAGATATCATTTATAAACGAACGAAACCGACCCTTGGCAGTCCAGACTTGGTCTGGATTAACACGCAAACCCACAAAGTGGGTCTTGCCGAGTCTGTGTGCAAAGGCTTCTGAGTGAGGACCCGAAGTCACAGCTTGGTTATCAAGATCTGAACAAAACATGAATCCAAAGAAAGTCATTATTTTCCAATAGGTCATACCGTCGACAATACGGATAGTGAAGTCATCGAGGTTGGGCGTATTTCCAGAAAACTCGATGGGTCCATCAATGCCCTGGGAACTGTGAACAAAGATGCCAAGTCGCGGAACTGATTACACGTACATTTTCATCTTCGTCTGTGATTAAATCAAGGCCCCCGAGGCCCTCAAGTCCCAAGTAGAAGATGGTAGAAATCCTAGATGGTAACGCTATTTGGGCGTCACTCGGTTGTGCTCCTTAGTGGGGCCACCATGGAATACGCACCTGGCTGGATGGGTTTCCCTGTGATGCGCGCAGCCCAGCTGCCTCCATGCTGACCACCAGGGACCTTGAGGAACTCGGTTGTGATTTCAACATTGTTGATACTGTCCTGGAGAACCTGTATGCCGCCCTGTCGAGAATCAAATGTCGTCCATGTGTAACGATCAAGTCCGTCGCTTTGGTCGCATGCATGGCGTGCCTCTGAGCAAAAGTGATGTTAGCCAGATAAACCTAGAGATATAACGAAGGACCACGCACTCCCGAATGACTGGTAATTCTGTGTGCCATACCAAATGAGTCCTGTCACGAGGGACTGTGGTAGCCTTGGGCGAACACCAAAGTACAAGCCTGGGCGATAGGGACCCCAAAGTAGGTCGTCAGTAACATTGTCTGACAATGAAAATGCGTGGAATGGCAGTAAGAGCAGAAGTAGCCAAAATAGCTGCATCATCGCGCAGGTGACGTGCACCAAAAGTTTCGAGTCCCAATTGTAGAGGCACGTGATCCCCTCATGATGACATAATACACATCGCGGACCGCGGACCGGATAATAATGTAGGGCCTAGTGGGTCGGGGTTCTGCACTTAGCTGTCTCTTGAGCGCAATTGCGGCGTGTACCAAATGTCCTCCGGTTGTCTATGACAAACACCGGGTAGGGACAGCTAAATCGCACCATTTTTAGTAGATCCGAGTGCAATGTGCGAGCGCCTGATTGGTGCACTGGAACTTCATCGTGTCTGTGTAACTTCTCAGCATGCCAAATGACAATAACAGGATACGGCGGATGCAGTGTACTAATAACATGGCCCTCGGTTGACTGCTGCGAAGCCAGGTACAACAATTAACGCAGATCTGTCAGGAGAAGGAAATAGTGTAAATGCTAGTGGCTACTATAAAAGGACAAGGCTGTGTTGTTAGGCCTGTGCGTTCAGGAACTCCGCCAGGAGTAAGTAACAGCCCCCAGCCCCAAGTTATGACACTAGACAATGCATGTGTAAGTCACAATGACAGCGCTGCGGCAGTGGAGAATTCCATCAGACGATAGAATTCCATCAGATGATCGAGGCTCCGTTTCATGGGTGGGGGGACCATGGCCCGGAGGGCCATGGTGCAAGATCTGTGTGTGAGAGAGGGACGCTCGGGCTGTCCACCCACTTGCCTATCCGTCTGGCGCTCCTCTCCGAGGATCAGAGCCGGGCCACGGCAAGC
>JBBPLF010000585.1:0-20547 GCA_038089615.1 Aureoboletus auriporus
CTAGTACTTTCCTATGCCATCTCTGGTCTCCCAAAGTACTTGTGTATGACAATGCTTTGAGGTTCCTCGTCACACCCACGTCTGGAGCCACGTATCAAGTGCTCTCAGTTCTCCAGAAGCGCTAGAGAGAGCGGTTATATCCTCAGCATTATTTGTTCTATGATTCGCTTGCACAATCTCATGACGGCAAATCAACGAATCTAACAAGACCAGCAGATTCATGGTCATGGCATTGAGTGAGGATAGAATGGTGAAGAGAGATGTCATGGGGGATGTAGATGTGGCCCCTGTAGGTGAGGATGTCATTGAGGGATTGCCAATTGGAGAGGCGGGAACAGAAATCAGGGGGAATTTTGCCATCCATGAACTGGAGGGCTTGGATAATGAGGGGGTCAGAGGCAAAAGTGGTTTTGATGTGCTCAGAAAGCGCAATATTGATGAGATTGACAAAGAGGAAGGGGGGAAGAAGGGTGGTGGCATCATTCTCAGAGAATGAGTCCAGGATGAGGTCGGGACGGTGGAAGAGGGCATCAGGGCTTGCTAGTAGTTTTCCTGGGACATGGATCATTTTGAGGTCAAAGTTGGCCAAGTTGAGAAGCCAACAGGCTTGTCAATGATTAAGGGCTTGTGGTTGGCAGAAGTAAGTCAAGTTTTTGTGGTCGGTAAAGACTTGAACTGGGAAAGGGGATCCATGTAGATAATGTTGCCAGGATTTCAGGGCACGGATGACAGTGAGGAGTTCTCTGTCGTAGATATCATAATTACATTCTGCTGGAGAGAATGATTGTGATATGTAAGTAGAAACAGGGATGTCAATCTCTGTTTGAATATGTTTGGAGAAGGATGGCACCAGAAGCAAACTTTGAGGCATTGGTGGCAATGGTGAAGGGAGAGGAGAAATCAGGTAAAAGAAGAATGGGCTTCGACAAGAAGAGTTCTTTAAGCTTGTCAAAACTTTGTTGACACAAGGGGGTCCAGCTCCAGGCGAGGTCCTTCTTAGTAAGGTCGATAAGAGGTCGTGTGACAATGGAGTAGTCAGGAATGAAGCATTGGTAGAAATTGGTGAACCCTAGGAAAGAGCAGACTTCTTTGGCTTTAGTTGGTGTAGGCCATTTGGCAATCCCATCAAGTTTAACAGGGTCCATAGCTAGTTGTCCCAGTTTGATGATCATTCCAAGATATTCAACTTTGTTGGCAGCAAAAGTACATTTTTCTAGTTTCAGGTGAAGATCAAGTTCTTTCATTCGTTGAAGGACATGTTGGGTGCGTTCAGTGTGTGTGTCATCATTGGGGGAAAAGATAAGAAGATCATCCATGTAAATAATGAGCCATCCTTTGGAGATCATATTTCTGAAGGAGTCATTCATAAAGCATTGGAATGTGGCAGGGGAGTTGTTGAGGCCAAAGAACATAATGGTGGGTTCAAAAAGTCCCTTGTGGGTGATGAAGGCAGCTTTCCATTGGTATCCATCTTTGATACAGACATTGTTGTATCCCCATCAAACATCAAACTTGGTAAAGACTTTGGCTCCTTGAAGTTTATTGACAAGGTCCGAGATGAGTGGAAGGGGGTACGTGTCACAAATGGTATGTTCATTAAGATATCAATAGTCCTGGCAAGGGCAAAGACCTCCATCCTTCTTTTTGACGAAAAAGAATGGAGAGGCTTGGGGGGAGTTGGATGGGCAGATTTTCCCAGAAGCAAGGTGATCATCAAGGAAAGTTTCGGTCACCTTTCATTCCTTGTGAGAGAGGGGATAGACTTTCCTGATTTTTGGGACGAAGGTTTCCTTGGTGTTGATTTTGTGGTCATAGAGGCAAGAGGGGGGTACATGATCCATTGCTTCTTTGGAAAAGACAGAGGCAAAGTCTTGGTATTCAGAAGAAAGGGTAGTCTTGGGTTTGTTTTTCTCAGCAGTCATGGCGAGTTCAGTGGTGGTGGTTAGTTTGGCGAAGACAGGTGATCCTTGGGAAATGAAGTGGGATCCACATCAGATGATATGATGGATGGTTCTGTTGTTGAGGGCATGTTTGATGTATTGGGATTCAGTCTCTTGGTTTAGGTATGAGAAGAGGTGACCTTCTGTGGTGGTGTTAACATGGACATGTTTTGATGGGGGGAAAGATGCCTTTTTTTAGAAGGCATCATGTCATTTGGTATCTTCCATGTGGGAGTGGAAGAGATCTCTGAATTCATCAAGGGATTCATGTAGAGAAAGAGCTCATTTTGCCCAATCAACCTTTGGATTGGTCTTCTTGAGCCAGGAGAGTCCCAGTATGAGATTATCATGTCCACAAGACATGACATGGAAGGTGGTTCATTGGGTGATACCTTCAATTACAAGGAAAAGATCATAGGTGTACTGAATTTCTCTGTTGTTGTTGAAGGATAAATTGGCATTTCATATGCAAATAGGTTTCTCAAGTTTGGTGGTGGGTAATCCATGTTTTTGCACAAATTGTTGATCAATACAAGAGATGTCAGCTCCACTGTCAACTAGGGCGTGGGTTTCAATGATTTGTAGGGTATGCAATGGAATGACAATCTGGACAGGGATTTGCATAGATTTGGTCAAAGATTGTACACATACAGCATTGCATTTAAGGGTAGGGGAGACTTGCATCAATCAAGTTCCCCTTTTCAAAAATCCAAAGGGGTAATAGCTACCCTTCAGACAGTTTCTTCTTTGTCATCAATATCCATGAGGTTAGGAATTTCATCCTCTTGGGTGGTTTTTTTGACAGTGGGTTCCTTCTTGGTGAAGTGAGGGCATTCCCCACTCATGTGTCCAGGTTTTCTGCATCAGAAGCAGAGTCCTTTATCTCTGCATCTTTTGCATTCTTCTGGGGTGAGTTTAGAGACATGAATGGTGTCAATGTCCATGGTATCAGGGTCATGAGGTTTGATCTGGTTTTTGGAAGAAGATGAAGGGATGTAGGTTTGGGTAGTAATCTTGCTGTGATGTTGTTGGGTGAAAGCTTTGATGATGTCCCTCCTGGTTTGGACTTCTTGTGCTTGCTTGTACCAGTTGTCAATGGTCTTGGTATCTTTGCTATATTCGCTGATCTTCTTGGACATGGAGATGAGGAGTCCTGCTCTGAAGAATGATCTCAGGACACTGTCATCAGAGATTCCAGAGACAATAATGTTGTTCTGGAACATGGCAATGTATTCAGAGAGGTCGCCATTGTCAGGCATGCAATAGTTGGTGAGCCAGGTGATGGCTTTCTTGGCCATGCCCTTTTTCTTGAACGCAGTCTCAAAACTGGAGCAGAAGTCAGTGAAGGTTCCTAAGTCCAGAGGCGTCGCACTTAGAGCTTTTTGGCAGAAGGTAGCTGCCCAAGTGGCGGCAGTTCCTTTCATCATATAGGATAGAGTGAAGACAATACATTTGGCTTTGGAGTCGTAGACCTTCTCATTGACGATGAGATAGAATACTATGGTGTCAAGCCAAGTCATGGCTTTGGCCAGGTTTCCATTGAAGGATTCAGGGGTTCCAATATGAAGTTCTGTGTGTTTCGTGGTGGAGGTGGTGGACATGACTGGGGATACAGGTGACGAAGGTGGGGGTAAGGCAAAGGGGTTGGTACAAGGGGCAACTGGGGTCAGTGATGGTGGTGTGGGTACTCATGGGATGTTCAAGATAGCAGACAAAGCATGGGCTAAGTCGAGGTCTTCCCTTCATTCTTCTTCAGTAAGAAGGGTGGTGTCAAGGTCAAGTTCCTCCTCAAGGTCGGTGATGGAAGGTTCAGATTCAGGCTCAGAAGTCGTTTCTTGAGCGGGGGTTCAGTGGTGACCCCAATGAGGGTCTGTCAAGGGATGGTGGTGGGAAATGGTGATAAAAGGCTTACAATGGTGGTAGCTATTAATGCTGGGCATCAGAACGTAGCATAGCAAACACTTGAAGTAGTTTGAAAACTTGTTGTGGGCGAAGGAAAGAGAATAGAAGTCTCACTACCCAATGTGCACACTTGGGGCTTGTGAAAGTGCTATGTAACAATGCTGGATTGTGTAGAACTAGCTGGGGAAATACAGGCAGAGGAAAGTGACTACTTATACTAACTATGTGCTATGCAAGCCAGTGTGCATAGTAGGAGCTGTGTCTGCTGCATACTGCATAAAGCTGGGTCTGCAGTATTATGGCTATATGATGGTGAATAATGGAACACGAGGCATTTGCATAAGGAGAGTAATGCCAAGGAGAGGATAGTCCGCTTATGTAAGGAATTTTATGGTTCCGAGGCTAAATTATCAAAGGATAAGAATGTATGTATGGTTCCAAAGGTTTCCGAAGGGATTCCTATGGTTCCAGTTGAAGATGAAAGGTTTAGACGGAGAAATAAAGTGTGAATGTGGTTCCGAAGGACTCTGAAGAGTTCCCTGTGGTTCCGGTTGAAGGTGAAGAGTTTATAGTTGTGGTTCCGATGGATTCTGGTTTGGAACCAGAAGAACTAGTCAGGAATAGAAGATAAGTGCCTTGTAAAGACACGAGGGGAAACAATGAGTCCGTAAATGTAGGGAGAGGATGGGTTGTAAGGGAAAATTGTAACAGTAGCCTGTTTAGAGCACCCTTGACCTTTTGTTACACTCAACTCAGGTAGAGGTGAACATAAACCTGGTCAGTTCAAGGGTTCTGTCTAGGACAAACATTCGTCATAGATGGTTCAAGTTTCAAGGGTTCTTCCAATGATAAGACGATTGTTGGTTGTTTCAAGGGTTTTGAGGGAACATCCACTCAGAGTAGGATGAGGACTTCTAAGGGAGACAAGGGATCTGAGGGATCAAGGAATGATGCAAGGTATGATGCTATTCCAGGTAGGTCAAGTGTGAAGTACATTGTTGATATCAAAGGGTTTATATAGGGAACAGAAAAAGGGAATTACTAAGCAATAGAATGCAAAGGAATTCCTAAGAATGTGTAGTAATACACAGCAAGTGAGACGGAAAAGGAGATGATGATGTCAAGCAGGCTGTACAGTAAGACACGTGTCCGATAGGAACACATGAAAAGGTAATCAAGATGACAAGACGTCCAATAGGAACGTCCAGAGAAGTAAGCAAGATAATAAGAGGAAAAATGAATAGGGGTGAATCGTAACACTCTCGTCCTCGTCAGAATCAATCACATCATTGATGAATGTTCTTAAATACCTCAACTGAGATGATCTGCTTGTGATCCTCAACCTAGGATCATACCTGATAATACCCATGGAGACAGATGTTTCATGGAGATCAAGTGAGATCTTTAGAAAGACTCATCCTTGGATCCTAACCAGGAGGAGCACAGGAATGTTGATAGACCTACAAATGAACAGGATGGCTTGGGAGAGATGTATGGCCACAAGTGGATAAAACACCATTTTTCTGCAGCTGTCACATCTGGAGATCACACCATGCCTAAGCGATATCAAGATATTACAAAGCTCCCAGCTTTTCACAGAGAAGACTGGTATCAAGCATGTCAGGATGAAATCAAGTCCTTGCATGAAAGGAAAGTTTGGGATTTAGTCAATCTATGTTACAATTTCCTTCCCTTTCATACTGGTAGTTACCTTTCTTTCTTTCTCCTTTCGCTTTGTCACCATGGACAGCCTTCTTCACAACCATCTCTCTCACAATGGCAAGTTTATCCAGAATTCCCCTTCTTTCTAGAACATTCCTCTGTTTACAGGAATACTCTATAAATACCTGCTGTCCTGTACCTATCCCACATACTTGATCTATGCAATCCAGTGTGCATTCTTGTATCCTCAGCTCTCCTTAGTCCTCTGCCTGTTACGATTTTCCCTTATAACCCCTCTTTTCCTTATGTCTATGGACTCATTGTCTCTTCTCGTGTCTTCGCAAGACATCTATCTTCTTCTTCCTATTAGGTTCCTTTCATCTTTTTGCTTTGCTTGTGGAGTCACGCCTTGCAAACGCCTGACGCACATTTGTTGAGTCACGCTTTACCTTTTCTTACATAACGGACCAAATCCCTCCTCATTATCATTCTCCTTATATGATGACTCATGTTCCTTTACTCATCAATACATAGCCCATACTGCGCACATCACCTTACGCAGTGCGCAGTCACAGAGCCCCTACTGCACTCACTGGATTGTGCAATATCATACATCATATAAGTAGCTACCAAACTTTGCCTGTATTTCCCCAGCTAGTTCTACGCAATCCAGTGTTGTTACTTAGCACATCCACGAGTCCCAAGTGTGCGCATTGGGTAGTGAGACACTTCTTCACTTTGCTTCGCCCACAACAAGTCTCCGAACTACTTTGAGTGTTCACTGTGCTACGTTCCGATGCCCAGTGTTAACAAAAGAACTAGCTCTTCAACCTGATCTCTGTCTCCTGACAGAAAGATACGCCCACCATTTCTGGACAAGGATCTCGACAAGGACGGACCATACGTCCCCCTTCTGATTCATCAGATGATACTCCTACACCAACCACTCTCTTCGCACTCCCAGCACCAATTCCCATTGAGGATTGGAGAGTACAAGAAGCACCACCAATTCCTAGACAACCGCCGCCCCCACCACCCGAAGAACCTCATTTCAACATAGAAATGTCAGACCACAGAAGCAAAGACACTGAACTCAAGGCCGGACTCCCAGTAGATTTCTTTGGAGACCCAAAGGATGCTATACGTTGGAAGATGGCCATGACAGCCTACTTCAATATGAACCAAAAGTTCTACAATGAGAATGCCAAGGTCTTAACCACCCTCACAAAGATGAGCAAGGGTCGAGGAAGTGCCTTCTCTGAACCCTTCTACATGCAGCTTGCCAACAACACAATAAAGGATCTCATCTTCTCCAAGCTCATGGAACTATTCAAGAAGACCTTCTTCCCCTTCGACTACAAAAACCAAGCCAGGGACCAGTTAGACAAACTAGTGCAGATAGGGAAGAGTGATGCTGGATACACCAACTACATCACTGCTTTCCAGGCCACAGAGGCCATAGTGGGAATAGACGACGAATTAACAAAGATAAACTACCTCATGAAAGGACTGGACCCGGACATCTCCACAAAGATCCTCTCCATCAATCCTTTTCCTGAAAAACTCTCCGAATGGCTTAGACTTGCCGGAGTATTCCACTCTCAGAACAAGAGGATAGAGGACCTGCAAAAGGGACGAAAGGTGGATTTCCCAAATAAAGGAAGATCTACCAGAGATCCTAATGCAATGGACGTTGACGCCGTTCACATCAACTACACCCAGCTCTCACCAGTAGAAAGGGCAGAACATATGAGGAACAACAAGTGTTTCAAATGCCACTGGGTAGGATGCCACTCCAGGAATCACCCCCGAGACAAATGTCCAGAAGGACAAGGAAAGAGCAACAACTGGGCCACTCCTCACCTGCAGAGGAACCCTGCTAGGAAAGAACAGGTCAGGAAGACCAAGTTCGAGAAGTACCAGGACACCTTAAAAGAGAGAGGTGTCACTGAGGAGGAACTCGTACGCACACTTGACATCCTCTATGACATTAACAAACCGGAAACCATTGCCACAACCTGGGTTGAAGAAGAAGAGATCCCAAAGAAGGATTTTTAGATGGGAGGAGAGGGTCAACACTCCCCAATCCCAAAGTAATAGTACCAGTGTTCTTGTCTGATCCAAACAGTGAATCTATGTGAATCCCTATTTCACTGTTCGAACAAGAAAATGACCAAATTGTCGACATGTTTGCCCTCATCAACTGCGGAGCAAGTGGAGACTTCATAGATCATGATCTAGTAAAGAAGAAAGACTATAAACAGATCCAACTAGATAAACCAAAGAAAGTACAAAATGCCGATGGATCCTCAAACATTGGAGGAATCATCCGCCACAAAGTGATCCTTACCATTCGAATCGGAGAAGTAAACGAGAAAAGGGAATTCCTCGTCATCAACTGTGGAAAAGAAAACCTAATTCTCGGCATCCCTTGGCTTCAAGAAACCAACCCCTCAATAAACTGGACCACAAGAGAAGTAGCCCTGCCAGACAAACTGAAAACCCTACGACACGACTCCCCAAAAGCGATATGTCAGAGGTATCTCATCCGATATCTGGACCTAGACCCAGACGAGAAAATAGCCAAAATGTGGAAAAAGAAGATTGACAAAAAGATAGAAACCCTTAGGAAAACCACACTCGCCACCGAATTTGCTGCCCAAGAAAAACCCAAGGAAGAAACACTTCCATCAGAGTACAAAGACTTCGCTGACATCTTTGCTGAACGAGAGGGAGATGAGTTACCACCTTCCCGACCATTTGACCATGGAGTAGACCTCAACTCAACCTTCATACCCAAGGTGGCCAAAGTATACCCCTTGAATCCCAAAGAGAAAGAAGCTTGCAAGGATTTCATTGATGAACATCTGAAATCATCATCCCATCAAAATCCCCACAGGCATCCCCATTCTTCTTCATACCAAAAAAGGATGGATCAGTACATCCATGTCAGGACGATCAATACCTCAACTCCCATACCATCAAAAATGCTTATCCACTTCCCCTTATCTCCAATCTCATCGACCAACTCAAAGGATCGTCCATTTTTACCAAAATGGACATCCGATGGGGATACAACAATGTCCTTATCAAACCACAGGACAGATGTAAAGCTGCATTTATAACACCTATGGGACTATTCGAACCAACTGTAATGTTCTTTGGCATGTGCAACTCCCCAGCAATGTTCCAAGCCTTGATGAACCATACCTTTGCAGATCTTCTTGCTGAAGGATGGTTAATCATCTACATGGATGACATCCTCATCCATTCCAGTGACCCAACAGTACATCAAGAACGGACTTGTCGAGTCCTTCAAAGACTCCGAGAACACAGACTATCCCTAAAGTTGAAGAAATGCTTCTTTGACAAAGCAGAGGTAGAATACCTCGGAATGATTATCAGAGCCGACCGAATTCAGATGGATCCAGTCAAATTGAACACCATAAACAAATGGCAAGCCCCAAAATCAGTCAAAGCAGTCCTATCATTCATCGGGTTCTGTAACTTTTATTGGAAATTTATATCCAACTTCTCCACCAAAGCAAAACCGTTACACGACTTAACCAGAAAAGGAGCAAAGTGGAAGTGGACGAAAGAGTGTGAAGAAGCCTTCCTAGCCATCAAACAAACCTTCACCCAGAAGCCAGTCCTCCAAATGCCCGATGTTACCAAACCTTTCACTGTCATGACCAACACCTCCTTAACAGCCATAGGAGCTGTACTCATGCAAAGCGATAGCAATGGAGATCTACACCCTTGCGCCTACCTCTCTAAAACCCTATCACCTGCGGAGCTCTGTGATGGACACCCAGAACAATGGGCGGAACTACTCACCATGGTGGAATTCTCCCACAATTCCGCTGTTCACTCCTTCACCTTGAAATCCCCTTTCTCCCTCATCCTGGGATATGAATCCCGCTCCTATCCTCCAATCAGAAAGATGTTCCTCCCTGCCTTGGAAACACGCCTATCGGAACTAGAGGAAGCTTGACAGGAAGCCCTTGCTGTGCATGAAAAGACCCAATGGATCATGAAGGAATGAACCTCTTCCAGATTCTGCCCCTGGAAAGTCAGTGACAAAGTCTGGTTGGAGGGAAGAAACCTTCGATTGTGATACCTATCAAAGAAATTGTCCTCCAAATGAGAAGGACCATTTGAAATTACACAGGTTATCTCCCCTGTGTCGTACCACCTCAAACTACCGCCCACCTGGAAGATACATGATGTCTTCCATGCCTCTCTCCTATCCCCTTATCGAGAGACTGCAGAACACGGCCCCAACTTCTCAGATCCACTGCCCGAATTGATCGGCGGAGAAGAAGAGTACGAAATAGACTCCATCCTCTCACACCGCAGAACATGAGGAAGAAGGCAGTACCTAGTATCCTGGAAAGGATACTCCACAGCAGAAAACACTTGGGAACCAGAAGGAAACCTCCAACACACACAAACACTCCTGGATGAATATAAGTCCGCTCAACCTAGGAATTTCCCCCAGTAAATGCTCCAGAAGAGAAACTTCGAATTCCAACCAGGCCTTCCCTTCTACAAGTTCTTCTTCCTTTATCACAATGACCTTCCTCCGTCTCATCCCCTTGAACACCAATACTTCTGTAATAAACTATACAGCAGCTGTCCCTGGCACTACGAATCATGACCCAACAATCTTCCTCCCAAAACACCCATCACAACTGCATCATGGCCAGGGGAACCTATGAATCCCTTATGGCACAAAAGAATCATCTAGAACTGCCCTACCCCTACTATGTCTGCTCCAATCGTCTTCCCCCTCACCTGTGGAGGATTCTCTTTGCCTCTGTCCTGACCACCCCTGCTCTCACTCCACGCATGGAACTAGACCTGCACTACAACTATGATAAGAAAACTAAAGATCTATGCTCCCTTTTCCGCACATACCAGATCGTCCACCTTGCCGCCCAACAACTCGTCCCCCATGACTCCCCTGAACACTTGGTATCCACCATGCAAACCAGGGTGAACGAAGCACGTTCTCTCACCCTTGACCTCCTCTACAAAGAAGGTTTTGGACATTTAGTGGACTGCATCAACGAAAACTTGCTCCAGCCCATCATAGAGCCATTTTTCGAGATCATGAGCATCCATGAGTATAGGGTCTATGTAGGAGATGCCCCTTGTGCTATACCCTTCGATCCTCATCTGGATACACCCGTGACTGTGGAAAGAACCCCCTCACCAGTCCTCCAGATCCCACCTCCTCGCTCCCCAGAAAGAACATACTTTCCCGCTCCAATCTCCATTCCAAAGTCCCCTAAAATCGACACTCATGCCTCCACTCCCTCAGACGTTCCAGAAGACTCTCCAGTCACTACCCGTTCGCCCACTCCTGCCCCTGAGGACATGCAATGAGGAGCTTTTACTCACCATGAGAGCCTGTTACCACCTAGACTCGCCCAGGCAACTATGAATACACTAGGCAACACCCTCCGTCCTCTCCTCCATTCCTTTTGAGGAGTCAGATCCGCCTCCCTTGATGGAGCAGGCACTTCTAGAGATCCAATCAATGTTGACACCTCCCAAGTCCTAGCACGTCCTAAGAAACGACTCCGCTGCCACCAATGCGGAAAACTGGACCATCTCCGCATCTTTTGTGGAAAGTACACCTGCCTCTGGTGCCATAAACACGCCCCTGGACACGTTCAGGCTAGATGCCCTCGAAGGCGGTGTGGAGAATGTGATGAGTATGGGCACATTCGTGCCAATTGCCCAGTTTACAATGGGCTCGACCGAGATGATGGCTTTCTCAATGGCGACCTCAATCTCAACTTTACCAACTACGAGGTCAATGAGGGAGATACCGAGGGACCAGATCGTTGAGCAGGTGCTTTAACGTTACGAAGGGGGTATAGTTACGATTTTCCCTTATAACCCCTCTTTTCCTTATGTCTATGGACTCATCGTCTCTCCTTGTGTCTTCACAAGACACCTATCTTCTTCTCTCTATTAGGTTCCTTTCATCTTTTCACTTTGCTTGTGGAGTCATGCCTTACAAACGCCTGACAAACACTTGTTGAGTCATGCCTTACAAATGCCTGACGAACATTTGTTGAGTCACACCTTACAAACACCTGATGCACATTTGTTGAGTCATGCTTTACCTTTTCTTACATAATGGACCAAATCCCTCATGAAAGAACATATGCCACCCCAACTTGTGCTGCTCTATCCAAAACTTCCTATACCATGCAATGACCAGCTCCCTCTGAGTTGGTGACTTCTGAACCAACATCCCAAACTACAAAACCCACTCAAAATGTCCCCATTGTAGGGACACCACTAAATTGCTAGAACACATACTGACCAACTGCAATGCAGGAGAAACCACCATCATATGGAACATGGTGAAAAATGTATGGCCAGACCCTATTGCATCCTGGTTGACATGCACCTTCAGCCACATACTTGGATATGGTTCTATAACCCCAGCTGTAAATGAGCAAAAAACCACCTCCCCACTACAAAGAGGCAAAACTGATCTAAAACAAATCCTGATCTCCAAATCCACCTACCTACTATGAACACTCTGCTGTGGCTGTGTAATCAACAACAATACACACACACATCACAATAACAACACAATGGAAGAATGCAATTACAACTCATCTAGATATAGACTAAAGACTAGCTAAGACAACTAGAAAACATTATACTGCAATGAAAGTTCTCCACACCTGGACACTCATCATTACAAACCCAGAGACCCTGCCATGTGACTGGACCACAAACCCTGAGGTTTTAGTGGGTATCAAACTATCAAGGCCCTCTGCCTAACTGGGGACACTGGGTAGTAAACAGAGCCCCACACCTCCTATGGGAATAGGGCATGTATAAGCACATTTTCCCTCAGACTGGCCACCCCCTAAGCATCCACCTTAGTGTTATGTAGAGCTAGCTCTGTCAGTTGCTACATAGCAAATACACTTGTCCAAAAAAAAAATCTTACAAACAAGTTAAAACACTTTTTTTTTTCTTAAGTTTTTTTTCACAGTGCCACTGCCCACTCACCACACTATGATGACAAGGGTGTGGATAGCACAATGGTGCACCCACTACCACAATGACAACAATGACAGATGACAAGGACAATGCTACAACCCACCTACCATGCAATGATGGTGTGGGTAGTACAATGGCACACCCATAATGACAATGATGACAATGAGGGCAAGGATGGTGCCATAGCCCACCTGCAACATGGCAAGGGCAAGGAGTGCACAATGGCCTAATCCATGACAATGATGGCAAGGATGGTGAGAATAGTGCCACAGCCCACCTACCACATGATGACAGGCAATGGTGCACCCACAATGATGACAACCAGGGTGAGGACAGTGCCATGGCCCACCCACAACACAACAGCAAGGGCAAGGAGTGCACAACCTGTAATTTTCATATCTGATTTATCTGACATAGAAATATTAGTTTACTGCTTTTCATTTTCTAGGCATGAGAAAAGTATGAGATAAGTTGAAGACCTGGCTTACTTCGGCCTTGGCATACTTTTCCTTACAGGGCAGAAAAAGTACAAATAAGGACGGGTAAGTGCGGTGTCATTTTCCTGATGTACATCGGGTAACATGCTACAAAGTACAGACTTATGTCTGTAGTCTATCATCGTTGTGGTAGTTGACCTGTTGCACCATCCTCGCCATCATCCCTGTCGTCATCGCTGTGGTAGTGGGTGCACAGTTGTGCAGTCCTCGCCTTGTCGTCGTCGGAGGCATTGTTGGTTGCAATATTGAAATCCATCTTCATAACGATACCGGCATGGGTATGTCTCTTCCTCTTCTTGTTTCCCTTTTTCATGAGCTTCCCCAGCTATTGCCAATCCTACACTGCTTTCGAAGCAGGGGCCACACACATCGATACCAGTACGTCGAATTTGCCACTCCCTATTGCCATCTTACACTTTTTTTTACCAGCCGTCCTCGGAATTGGCGAGCATGTCGGCATCACCCCACTTGGAGGTCTTCTTGCCTGCCTCTATGCTGCTAACCCCGACTACGTCAAGTCCAAGTACAACCTCCCTATACTCCGTGAAATCGAGAACCTTGTTGCCGAAGCCGTAGAGGTCAACGTACCATTCATGAATCCCATCACGTACGCATGTTCTCTCCGCTCTACTCCCGTCCTACTCACCCTCACTCCTCAGCGGTTATTGTGCCTTTACGCACAAGGCTGGTATTCATGCCAAAGCAATCCTCAACAATCCTAGTACCTACGAGATCTTGAAGCCCGAAGACTTTGGCTTGACTCGATATGTCTCTATTAGGTAAGCAAGCTAAAGATTCAGCGACGTTGCCATCTGACTCCTGTCGTAGTCACCGTCTTACTGGCTGGAATGCTGTCAAGAGTCGTGTGGAACAGCTTGGCCTCCAACTAACTGACGAAGAGGTGCTCTTATCCGCTCGATTAGATTCATGTCGATTACTGACGTGCTCAATATAGGTCAAGGATGCTACCGCCAAGATCAAGGAGCTAGCCGACGTCCGCACGCAATCCATGGACGATGTCGACTCGCTCCGTGTCTACCACTCTGGTATCCAGAGCGGAGAGCTTGCCGTGGGACAAAAGGGAGCACTTGACCGTTTGCTCAAGAGACATCGCGAGGGCTCGCTATCTGGCGTGGTGGCTCCGGATGTTGCGATAGCTGCATGAAACAACAACTATCTAAAAAAATTTGGTCTTGCGGCCTTTGGATGGCGCAGCACAAAAGCGACCTGTGATCGCACGTATATATCTGGTATCTCCTCTGCCAATGTATCCTGTGTAGGTTTGTACGCAATGATGGTCGTACACCCTTGTGCATGCATCCGACCATACTAGTAGTCGACTATCAAGAGTGAGATGCGCGAAATTATCAAGCTGAACCGACCGTGCTAATCAGTGTTATCATTATTACCGATTTGCCGATGAATCGAATCAACCTGCAAGCCGTCTTCAGTCGGCGCCTACTGACATTGAATCTTGCTTTGTCATCTGTGCAATTTTCCCGAGTCCTGCGAGTCTGAGTCACTGACGTTGCACTATTCAAAGTGTCTCACCTTCTTCCCTTCTCAGACCAGGACAGTAAGTAGTAGTACTACGTCCGGAGAGAAGACAACTCAATTTCTACTACGCAGAGAATATGCTAGTGATTTAATTAGCAAGATTGGACTACCTCTTTCGCATATTCTACAACGGATAAGAATACTGTTTCTTCTGTAGTAGTTTTGGCGCTCTACTTACTCGTGGTGAGATTCGTTGACTTCAGGATTCCCAAGGACTACGACACACCATTTCAAGCCCGGAAGTAGCAAGTTGTGAGTATCGGGCCATTGAATTCAATACCCCCGCTGTCACATTTCAGATCGATTACAAGCTGTTTCGTCGTCTTAGGTTCAAGCATTGGTTTCAGCCCTATCAGACTTAGCACTCAGCACAAACAATACAAAAAAGTCCGAGCTATCAATCAGTATATCCACACGCACTATCAGGCTGTCGCGGTCCTGACGACCTGGCTGATGCGTTGCTACATCTCTTTCAAATGATACATCATACCGCGTAAACATAATCGAATCCGGCTTGCCTCAAGACCTGACTCAGCCCTGGCCTAGTAAACTTAGAACTTGGCCGATTTTACGACTTCACGGAGGTACGTATATCGTGCCCAGGCAGTAGCCGAATCGTCGTCACTTGTTGACACCTATGCATTTAAAGCCTGACTGACTGATCGTTGTATTGTTAGTAAGGCCACCATCATGATTCATGACACAACTCCTTCGAGTTATGAAACGCGCCCAATTCGGGGAGGATATAAAAGCGACTCCCAAGCACCTCAGGGTTGGGCCAGGCATCTCGCTTTATTTTGTGAACAACTGTGAGTCTCAGCCTCCTCCCATGCGAGTCCTCGCTTTCCCTGATTTGTGCTCACATTCTAGTCTTTAATCGCACTCATTGCTGTTCCATCTGGACACTTTTATTTACCCAAGACCATCCGTTATCTGGTACGTATGTAATGGTGCTCAGGCTGTTGTTACGGGCATCAAGTACTCATGACAGACAATTACTAGCACAGGATAATGAGCACCGTTCAGAATTCGGAAATCATGGAGAAGCATCACATCTACGTCGACAACCAGATGAAAGAATGGGTTTCCGTCGATGTCGAAAAGCTTTCGGACGAGTATGCATATGATGACGGGATGGTCTATCTTGCGCGCGGCAAGCAAACAATGTTCTTCAGGTCCGAGATAGGTCATTGGTCGGATCAGACCGGTGGGAAGCGAGCGGTGGTGATTACCAAAAGGAGTGGCAACGAAGAAACAATATCGGTATGGGGTGGTCAGATGGTTTTGATCAAACCAAAACTCGCTGGGGGCGCTCGTCCGAAACCAAATTTTTAGTAGCACTCAGGATATATATTGGTGGATGTCGACAATGAACATGGTATGGATATCAAGATCATGGCCATAGTAGCATGAGGAAATGCCTCCACTAATTAAAGTGAGGCAGAGCATAGCACCCCCACATGACTACTTCCTAGGTGAAGATGAGGTGTTGTTGATTGAAGTTATTAGAGTAGCACGACTTCTTCATATTGGAGTATGAGTTTGCCACTAAGTGGTAAATTCGTGTTTCAAGCTTCCAGGAAAGACCAAATTCTCAAAGATAATAGAGAAGTCATGAAGGGTCATGTTAGATTCGTTGATTTGCCATCATGAGATTGTGCAAATGAATCATGGAACAAATAACGCTGAGGATATAACCGCTCTCTCTAGTGCTTTTTGAGAACTGAGAGCACTTGATATGTGGCTCCAGACGTGGGTGTGACGAGGAACCTCAAAGCATTGTCACACACAAGTACTTCGGGAGACCAGAGATTGCATAGGAAAGTACTAGAGGAGAGAAGTACATCCAAGTGTGTAGAACTGGCTGAGGAAATGCCAGTGAGAAGAGTAGACTACTTATACTAGGCTGGGAGGCTGTGTAAGGCAGTAGCCGCAGTATGTGCTGTGTAAAGCAATATGTAAGCTATGTGTGCTGCGCAGGGCAATGCTTGCTGCGCAAGGTGATGCGTGCTGTGCGGTGATGCATGCTGTGCAGTGATGCATGCTGCGCAGGCTGCATAGGGCAGTGGGAGCTGCACATGCTGCATAAGGCAATGCAGGTAATCTAGATAGGATTGGGAGATATGAGTCATCATGTAAGGAGAATGATAACAAGGAGAGGGTTTAGTTCATTACATAAGAAAAAGATGTACCGTAAGTGGAAAGTATACCGTAACTCGGCGTGTTCGTCAGGTGTTCGTCAGGTGTTACTTGACGAGTGAAGTGTAAGTGAATGTGAGGGGTAGACCCTTGTCCTAGGCATCTACATTCTTCCTCTGAATGAAAGGTGGAAGGTTGGGCAAAGAAGAGAAAAATGAATTGTCCGGGTGCCAACCTGGATTGTAACATTACCTCCGATCTACGGTTGAAGCACCTGCTGAAAACCTAAAACTAAAACGGGAGATGGTTTGCTTTGGTCCCGTGGGAGGGGACAAGGGGGAGTGTCCAGAGAGGGGTAGTTTCGTCTTTGAAAGTGGCTGATAGTGAAAAAGGGGGGGGGGGGGCGAGAGATGGTGTGTGTGGTGGGGAAAAGAGAAAAAAGACTTTTCTATGTTTGACGGGCGTGTCTTCACATAGGGGAAGCTTGCTGAGCTTCCTTGTATAAGCCATAATTGGCGTGCCTTCTCGTTGTTTGGCGCCAGTTCAGGGCGCTTCTACTTCGTTCCAGCGGGTTCGGTGTCTATTTCTCTTGGAAGTGCTGGTTTTGGGCACTTTCCATTGGTTTTTTGTGTATTTTGTGTAATTGCTCGTGACTTCATTTTACTTTGTCACAAGCTTGTTCTCTCGCCTGTTCCTTGCCTTCTTTGTCGCAGGCTCATTCTCTTGGCTCTCTACATTCTTTCTCCAAAAGAAAAAGGGTGAACTGGAATGAGCTCCAGCGAAATGAGTGAGCCCTTTTCGTGTTTGCCCCGAACACTGTAACTCAGATGTCCCAGGGGTCTCTGTTTGCCCCGAACACCATACTGTGTAGGTTTCTCGGAGGTGTCGGGTAGGGATGAAAAAAAAAATTGGGTGGCCGTCAATCATGGGGTGGAGCAGAGGAATGGCAGTTTCCTGGGTGTCGGTTTCAAGGGGATTCAGTTTATTACTCATGACAGAGTTCCGGCTGTCAGTGGAATGAGGAGGAAGGTGCAGTTTAATACTCATGCCGGAGTCTTGGTCTGTTTAGGGAAGAAGGGTCCACCAGGGAGTGTTCTTTTGTTCAACAGGGGTTTTTGTTGTTGATATGTCCATGATCAGTGGGTTGACATCCTAGATCAGTTTATGCTCATGCTGGAGCCTCTTTGGTGGTCCTCCATCTCTTTAGTAAGGACAGTCATCCATCAACAAAGGATGATGTTCTTTTGTTGGGTTATCTTTGAACGATTGTGGGTCAGTTTATACTCATGCGGGAGTCTACTTCAGCGGTCATCCGTCTTGGTGGGCAGTCCTCTGGCAATGAAGGTCGTAGTTCTTTTGATTGAGTGGAACGACGATGGTCAGTTTATACTCGTGCTGGAGTTTCTCGGCAGCTAAGGGCAGCAGAGATCGTTGGTTCTTTTGTTTTGTAACTTGGAACAACGAAGGTCAGTTTATACTCATGCTGGAGTCTTTTGGCAGTAGTGGGCGTCAAGGGGTGTTGTTCTGGTTGGTATATCCAGGAACGTCACTGGATCAGTTTATACTCATGCGGAAGTCTCTACATCGACATTGGTGAGATATCATCCTGGTTCCGAGGAATGATATGTGTTGGAAAAGCTGGTACCTCCGATCTAGGGGAATCGGTGGTAGGTCCATGGCAGTTTTGCGCTTGTGCTGAGGAGGAATGCCATTCTTTTGTTAGAAGGGATGGCAGAGTGGTTCCAGTCTTGTACTTCCAGTCGAGGGGTGTTGGAAGTGTCCATGGTAGTTTATACTCGTACCAGGAAGTCTCTGGGTCTCATGGGGTGGTTCCGAGATCAAGTCCCTAGCTCAGAAGGAGTGGGATGTTCCATGGTAGTTTAGTCTCATACTGAGGAGGGCGTTCATCGGGAATCTAGAACAGGGAGTAGGTGGGAAGTTCTTTTGTTTTGTTCTTCCTCCGATCTACTAGGGTTGAGCCTTTTAATCTCATGCTCCGGAGTCTTGAATAGTTTAGCCTCATATCCAGGAGGTGGGCGGCGATCAGGAGGGCGATGTCCTGTTGTGAAAAGGAGGTACTGGGCAAAGGGGATGCTTCTTCTTTTGGTGCTGTCCTGAGGTGGGCGGCGTCCGATCAAAGAGGTGATTCTCTGCTGCTGCGGGGGTTCTTGGGTGGTGTTTACTGTGGTGGAGGCAATAGATGGGATAGCAGTGGTGATGGTTCCTGCTATGATTCATCCAGATCTGATGCAGATGGCAAGGGATGGAGAGGCGATGTCCTTCCTGTGATTCCTAGGATAGACGCAGTTTATTCTCATGCCGGAGAGGTCACAGGGAAGCGGTGATGGTCTCGCTGTGGTGGCCGTGGGGGTGACAGCGGAAGGGGACAGTTTATACTCACTTGTCTAGGAGTATCCTGAGTAGTTTAGCCTCGTGCTCGGGAGGTGTCGGCAATGGTCGAAAATGTTCTGACTGCGGTGGCAGCAGAATGGGGGAATGGTTGTGAGGATGTTCTTTGTTAGGAGAACAAGGGGCATCATCCGGGGTTGCCGGCGGGGATGGGAAGATCAGTTTAACCTCTTGCTGGAGGTGGCGTCTAGGGTGGCACAGCCAGGTGTCCTCCATGTTGTCCGGGAAGATGGGGATGCAGTTTTACCTCATGCCAGAGGTGACATCAAAGTGAGCACATCCAGATATGTCATCCACAGTTTGCTGGGTGGAGATGGAAATGCAGTTTAACCTCGTGCTGGAGGTGGGTCTTGTCCTAAGATGGAATGAGGAGAGGCGATGCTCATAGTCCTCCTAAACTCAGGGTGTCTGAAAGGTCCTTGTGGCAATAGGTGACAGGACAAGGTCTGCGGGTTCCAGCGCATGAAGGCGTAGGGTAATCAGGGGTGTTTCTTCATAAAGACTATGGGTCATAAGGCGACAACCGATGTGTGGGGTTTGATCAGTATTAGACAACCATGATCAAAGGGACGAGCCATGTCTTCAACCATGTGGGGTTGGTCCTGCTGTCGAGAGACAGGGGCCAAGTTGAAGAGCCAGTTCTTTTGTTAGATTCATTGATTTGCCGTCATGAGATCGTGCAAGCGAATCGTTGGACAAATAACGCTGAGGATATAACCACTCTCTCTAGCACTTCTTTGAGAACTGAGAGCACTTGATACGTGGCTCCAGACGTGGGTGTGACAAGAACCTCAAAGTATTGTCACACACAAGTACTTTGGGAGACCAGAGATTGCATAGGAAAGTACTAGAGGAGAGAAGCACATCCAAGTACGTAGAACTGGCTGAGGAAATGCCAGTGAGGAGAGTAGACTACTTATACTAGGCTGGGAGGCTGTGTAAGGCAGTAGCCACAGTATGTGCTGTGTAAAGCAATGCGTAAGCTATGTGTGCTGCACGGGGCAATGCATGCTGCGCAAGGTGATGCGTGCTGTGCGGTGATGTGTGCTGCATGGGCTGCGTAGGGCAGTGGGAACTGCGTGTGCTACATAAGGCAATGCAGGTAATCTAGATAGGATTTGGAGATACAAGTCATCATGTAAGGAGAATAATGACAAGGAGAGGGTTTAGTTCGTTACATAAGAAAGAGATGTACTGTAAGTGGAAAGTGTACCATAAGTGGAAAGTGTACTGTAACTCGGCGTGTTTGTCAGGTGTGACTCGGTGAGTGTTTGTCAGGTGTTTGTCAGGTGTTTGTCAGGTGTTTGTCAGGTGTTTGTCAGGTGTTTGTCAGGTGTTTGTCAGGTGTTTGTCAGGTGTTTGTCAGGTGTTTGTCAGGTGTTTGTCAGGTGTTTGTCAGGTGT
>JBBPLF010000586.1:0-20494 GCA_038089615.1 Aureoboletus auriporus
AAACCCGTAGTTTGTCCTCTTTGTACTTTAGTCGAATATCGAATTGAGTTACCTCTCAATCAAGTCCTCATCAATCCTCTGACTCAACTCCGAGTCTCTCCTGATCCTTTCTCTTTGGATCACCCTCCGGTACTTAGATCCTTCACGGTTCTTCGTACAACTCCGACCTCCGCAAATTCGGGACACGCGGATTCAGTAAGGGCGCAGCACATAAGCTGAAGCCAAGTCCTGTCCGACCGCATCGTTCCGGAGTTCGTCCCGGAGCATCGGACCAGTCTCTAACAACGTCAAATGGTATGTACACACCTGTCACCAATGCCAACTTCGCCAAACCGTCAAACTCCATATTCCCCCATCCGTACCCGACGTTATTGGTCTCTTCCACAAGGCGCATATTGACACCATGCTTATGCCTCACGCTGGCAGCTATCACTATATTGTACAGGCTCATTGTGCGATGTCCGCATATCCCGAGTTTCGCATGTTACGATCCAAGAATGCCACCGCCCTTGCCAATTTTATCTTTGAGGACATCCTCTGCCATTGGGGACCTCTATCTGAAATCGTTACCAACAATGCGCCAGCTTTCATGCAGGCGCTTGACATCCTCTCTTCACGATATCATATCCACCATATCTGCATCTCTCCCTACAATTCGCAGGTGAACGGTGTGGTCAAACGACATCATCTTGATGTCCAGAAGGCCATCATCAAAACTACCCAGGGGGAGGAATCCCATTGGCCACACGTAGCTCATTCTGTATTTTGGGTGGAATGAGTTACCATTATCAAATCCGTCAGATTCTTGCTGTACTTCATGGTACATGGCATGGAACCTCTTTTTCCTTTTAACTTATCCAAAGCGACTTATCTTGTTTCTCTTCCCGATGATCAACCACTAACAACATCAGGACTTATAGCATGGCGCGCAAAGCGTTTTCAGAAGCATTATGAGGACCTTGCGCAAATACACGAGACAATCCTCAAAGCGCGTTATGAATCTGTAAAGCATTTCAAAGCGTCATTCAAGAACCATATCAAAGATTACAACTTCGAGCCTGGCCTGGTACTAGGGTGCAATTTGCGAGTCGAAAAAGAGCTGAACCGGAAGACGAAACCAAGGTACATGGGTCCTGTTACGATTCACCCCTGTTCATTTTTCCTCTTGTCATCTTGCTTACTTCTCCAAGCGTTCCCATCGGACGACTTGTCATCTTGCTTATCTTTTTATGTGTTTCTATTGGACACGTGTCTTGCTGTACAGCCCACTTGACATCATTGTTTCTTCTTCCGTCTTACTTGCTGTGTATTACTAAACATTCTTAGGAATTCCTTCACATTCTATTGCTTAGTAATTCCTCTTTTCCTTTCCCTATATAAACTCTATGATACCGACGATGTACCTCATGCTTGACCTACCTGGAATAGCATCATCTTGTACATCATCTCTGATCCTTCGGATCCCTTGCCTCCCTCATAGTCTTCGTCCTACTCTGAGTGGACGCTCCCTCGAAAACCTTTGAAACCACCGACAACCGTCTTGTTGTCGGAAGAACCCCTTGAACCTTCGAAACATCTACGATGAATGTTCGTCCTAGATAGAACCCTTGAACTGACCAGGTCTACATTCCTCTACCCGAGTTGAGCATAACAGGTCCTATGGTGGTCCTTCGCCAGATGACCGGTGAATCTTATATCTTGGCAGAGTTGGATGGGTCTGTCTCACAGCTGCGTTATGCAGCTTTCTGTTTAATTCCTTATCATCCACATTCTCATACCTCACTTTCCATTTCAGATCTTAGCAGTTTAGACAAAGAAGAACTGGACAATTTGGTAGGAATAGATGGTGAATCAGAGGATTATGAAGGCAATCCTGGTCTAACCGATCAAGACGTCTGACATATCTTTCCTATCATCATATACCCGAACCCGATATGTATCTGTTTTATCCTGGGTTTTGTCCGGTGCTTGCTTTCATCCTGGAATTAGTCCAGTGGTTATCTGTCTTACCCCAGGTTTCGTCCGGTGCCACGTTATGATCAGAAAAACAACAAAACCGTCAAACATACTTACATTTCCCTCTCTCTTTCTCTCTCTCTCATCAAAAAGAAACAAAACAACAGAAAAATCCGATAAACAATCACAACAAAAGTGCTATGTTATCATCTTTATTCTTGCATTTACACACAAAATATAAAACTGTCACTTTTGCTACGAAACAGGTGTCCTACATCCCCTCTCCACCTTCAGAAGGTATGCTTGTATTGCGCACGCCTTCACCTTCAGCTCGCGGAGCTGGTCTTCCGCCTTGCGCTTCCCCTTTGCCTTCTTCAGGGTGATCGCGACCTCGCTGTTGGTCAACTCGAGGTCAGCCTCAATGTGCTGGTGCTTGATGTCTCAGGACTTCTGCTCTGTTCAAGGTGTTAGTGCTGTTTGAGTTCCTACCGTATCACTCACCTGGTAGCACACACAACACGCTCAGCCCCACCTTGACCACCTTCGACGCGCACTTGGGGCGTGAATACTCGCACCGTTGCTGCACAACTCGGCACGCATTACATGCACCAACACAGGGCCCCACGCACAGGTACCGGAACTTGACACATCAGGCACATTTCATCTCATGCAGGACCTCGCTGTGGTGACCCTTGTCCTCCTCCTCACTAACAAAGTCCACACGTGCTCACTATGAGGCGTTAGCTGCGATGAAAATCGACGACGATGGAACTTACCTTGAACCCAGTGAACCCACTCGACGTGACTGGCGAGTCCGTCATCAGGGGGTTCATGCCCTCATCCCCAACCACTGCATCTTTGTCGTCATCATCCTTGTCATCGTCATCCTCCTCCTCCGTTGCCGGTTTCTGGCGTAGAGGTGCAATTACCACTGAGGGCTTAGCCTGTGCCTTCACCTTCACCTTCACCTTTTCGTCTTCCTCGGCCTTCTTCTTTGCCGCCACGGCCACCTGCTCTGCCTCGATCCTCAACCTTCTTCTTTGCCGCCACGGCCACCTGCTCCGCCTCGATCCTCGCCTCCATGGCAGCTTCCCATTGTGTTGCATATCCGCCGACCTCCTTAATCGCCGCCGCAACATCAAGAGGCAGCAGCGGTACCACCTGCAATGTGCAGGCCTCCGCCATTGCTGCCCTGAGTTCATTCTGGGCTTTTGTTAGCACAAATTGATGTGCGACAAATCGCCATGCACCATCTTTTGCAACCATGCGACCGCCCACATCTCCTGCTCCTTCCTGAGCTGCTCCTTATCGTCCGGGCATGTCTTCGCCTCCATCTCCATCACGTCATACGCCTTCTTGACGCGCTCCTGTGCTAGTTCTTGTGGGGACAGGTTGGATGCAAGAGCCTCATCAAGGAAGTCTTGCAAGTCGATGGTGGACATGTTGATGATGGGAGAAGATGAAGAAAAGTACAGAAGCAGTGCAGCCACACCTTGCGACTTATATATGCAATCAACTGCTTACCTCATCGGCAAACAATGGTGCGGGAGTTTTGCTTGCTTTGAATGCTTCAGCATGTTCATGTTTGACACGCGCCTCGTTTATTTCCATCATCCCACACTCACGTGACTGACTGGGGACAGTCAGTAGCAAAGACCCCCTCAGATGTAGAGAGCCATAAGTCTCTACTCTCGCATACTGTCTAATCGTCACCTGGGTCATCCTCCATCCTTATCCTTATCCCTTCCCTAATGTTTTCACCTTCTACCGCGGCCGTCTAAAGTCATTTCTGCACTCTCTCACATCAACTTGCACCGATCCGAATGAAATCTGCATAGTCTGCATTCCGCATTCGCACTCGGGTTCCATCGCTGGTAAGTCTTTTTGTTCACGTTGCATTTATGACTCGTTGTATCAAGTCGTATTACGTCCTAACAACTTGAATTACCTTATCAAGTACTTTATTCACATATTTAGTCGTCTCCATACCTTCGACAGGTATTGTGATGCATGTACCTTACTTGTTTCAGTCTAGGGTATGCCCAGACTATAAAAGACTGTACTTAGGCAGTTGAAATTCATCTTTTTGTCCTTCCATCTATTGTTCCCTTCAATCATCAACTGTCTTTAAGGGCTTCCACACAAGTCCTCATTGTCCTTATAGTTTTCTGCTTTCGTGTTCTTTGCGTTACACTGCGCATCCCATGGATCCACTGTAGACTTTCAATGGAACACTCTGGAAAGTCTCAGGTTCATCATTAAGGCTCTTTCCCGGTCAAAGGGTCTTGGCCAGTTGTCCCTCTTTTATTCCTCTTGCATATCCCTTTAGGGACGAACATATCGCTCCCTTCTTACCATCCACAGCAGCTATCCAAGGTTTTGCGACTCATATTCCTGAGATCCAGAGCCTTGTTCTTCTCTTCAGCGGTCATGGCCATCTTCCAACATATTTCATCTTTCCAATCCCCAGGGAAGTCTGCAGGTAATCCGGTTTTGAGTTTAACATCTTTGTTTCCATGGTCTGACATTTCTATATCAGGATCTGGGTCTTTGGGTGGTGGGGGGGTGGTTGTCTGGATTGGATGGGTGGTGCATCTTGGATCCTCCAGTTCTCAATGGGGATTGATGCTGGGAGAGTGAAGAGTGCAGACAGTATTTGGATATCATCTGAGGATTCAGAAGGGGAATGTATGGTCCATCCTCATCGTGATCCTTGTCCAGAAATGGTGGGTGTATCTTTCTGTCGGATGACAGAGATAGAATTGAAGAGCTAGTTCCTTTGTTAATGCTGGGCATTGAAACATAGCACAGCATACATTTGAAGTAGTATGAAGACTTGTTGTGGGCAAAGCAATAGAAGTCTCACTATCCAATATACACACTTGGGGCTCATGGATGTGCTAAGTAACAACGCTGGATTGCATAGAACTAGCTAGGGAGTACTAGTGACATGGAATAGCTACTTTATACTATCCTAAGTGCTGCGTATGGTAGTGTGCACAGTGACTGCAGTATTGCAGTGTGCTGCATATGGTTGGGTCCGCAGTAATCAGGCTATGTTGATAGGAGAAATGAGGTATCACATAAAGAAAGTGATACTGAGGAGGAGTAGTCCAATTTGGAAAGAAAGCGGAACCATGGGAAAGCGAAAGTGCAGAACCACGGGAAAGTGAAAGTGAAAGAAAGCAGAATCATGGGAAAGCAAAAGCACAAGAAAGTGGATCCACAGGAAAGCAAAAGTGCAAGAAAGTGGATCCATGGGAAAGTGAAATTGCAAGAAAGCAGATCCATAGGAAAGTGAAAGTGCGAGAAAGTGGAATCACAGGAAAGTGAAAGTGCAAGAAAGCAGATCTGCAGGAAAGCGAAATCACAAGAAAGCTGATCTGTGGGAAAGCAAAAGTACAAGAAAGCAGATCCATGGGAAAGTGAAAGCATAAAAAAGCAGATCCATGGGAAAGCGAAATTAATTGGGATCAGACAATATATGTTGGGCGAAGATCCTAGGAAAGACTATCAAGCCATAGACATAGGGAAAAGACAGATCATAGGGGAAAACTGTAACAAAATCCATATTGGTCATTCAAATTCTTGGATGAACAAAATAACTGGCTGTTTGCCAGTCTACCACTCAGGTAGTGTCATATTATTTGGTAATGCATTTGTAAACGCATGGTTTCAGATATAAGTTACATGATGCAGTGCTTCAGGCCACAACTTGTTTGGCAGGTTGTGTGTGAGAAGCATGGCATGACCTAAGTCAACAACTGTTTGATTCCATCACTCTGCAATCCCATTTTGCTCAGGTGTATGTGGCACAGTTGTTTGTATTTAAATCCCTTTGTTGAGGCATCATGTGCAGAGATCCTTATTAATGTATTCAAGTGCATTATCTGCATGTACTGCTTTTGGTAAGTAGCCATATTGCCACTCAATATGTGCAACATATTGTTTAACACATTGTGGACTTTCATCTTTCATTTTCATGAAACATATATTGACATATCTAGTTGCTTTGTCAATAAACAATATATAATACCTATATTGATGTAGTGAGATGACTCAAGCAGGACCTCAGATGTCAGTGTGTGACAGCTTGCCAAGTGCACATTCCTGGCAGCTTACCATTTTTGGTATGGTCTGTCATGTAATTTTAGATTTGATGCATGCCTTGCATTCAAAAGTTTGTGGGCTGTCTTGGAGTGAGAATCTGTCAACAAGATTTTTACCATATAACTTGCATAATCCAATGATGCCGATATGATCCAAGCATCGGTGCCATTCCTCCCAGGTCCAAGAGTTCTTGATTTTCATCACCACATTGGCAAATGAGGAGGGTGTTGTATGTAGATTGAGGTAGTATAATCCATGTTGTAGTCGCGTGATAGCTATGTATTTGATTATTATTTGCATCATATATGCAGAGTATGCCATGTTGACCAGTGTGCATACCCCCAGCCCAATTAATCGATCCAAGTGAGAGTAAATTCTCATGTGCATCAGGTACATGCAAGGTGTTCCACAATTGGACTTGCTTAACTTAATTATTGACAATTGTGTGAATGATGACAGTACCACATCCACATGCAATGACGGGTTTATCACCAAGTCCTGTAATGGTATGCTCAGGTAGCTTAGTGTATGTATTGAAAATATTGCACTGTGCACAAATATGTGTTGTCACACCAAAGTCAACAATCCAGGAATAAGCAGAAAATGTGGCCTCCTTAGCCTCTTCCATTTCAACATCCTCAATGGATACATTTGCTATAAAACACTTCTTGAGCTCAGTTGTGTCACTGTCCGATGAGTCATCATTAACTATATTTGCACGTGCCTTTTCTTTCCCTTTAGGTATGGGTTTCTTGTTTTCCCAACCTCTCCTCTTATCCCCTGATCCTTTATTCAGAGGTTCTTCCAGCAATTGTTGTCATGATGCCCAAATTTACCACATATGCCACATTTCAGCTTTTCCTTGAAGTGGCATTCCATGGTGGTGTGGTTCCAGTGACCATATATTTTGCAGGCACACTGCTTCTTGTGGAATCCATTACCCGATGTGTAAGCAGTATCTTCCAATCTGGAAGCAGCCTGTTCCTTTCTCCAAGGATATTCTTCAGTCAATAAAGTGATGAGGTCAGTGACCATCATGGTGTTGGCCTGGCCATTCCCTTATATGCCTCTAGTGTAGCCAAGATAGGATGTGGTGTAAGCCTCCTAAGACAAGGGGAGAGAAGCAACAAGTATGAATTTAAACTTGGTTTCATCAATAATGTTGCCAGAGAGTGTGAGGCATTCGCAAAGACATTGCATATGGTGTAAATGTTCTGGAATGTCAGCATGCTCTTTTGCTGCAAGGCTATACAGCATCTTCTTCATAGAAATAATGGATTGCTGATCACGTGGCTCATGAATGACACAGAGCATCTGCCACATATCTGCAGCAATGTTACATTCAGTGACATAGATGACTTGCTCATCTTTGATCATGGTGGTAATCAGTTCGTGGCCAATAAGTTTCGGGAATAAATCCGAAGTCGCAGGTTAAAGGAGTGATGAAGTGTGGGAATACTCACACTTCAGGTGGAAAATCCCAAGGTAGTAATCAAGAGTATAAGGAGCCTCTGACTAGAGAGTCAAAGGTAGTGTAGTTGGGTGGAGTGTGGAACAGCTCAAAGGTGTAGTGGCTCAATGAAGAAATCACTGTATAAGATTCTAAAGAAAAGGGGAAAGGATGGCCAGAAGGGCTGTCCCTACAGCAGTGGCTGTACCTATGGATGAGGCCATGTCAGATATAAATACTGACCAATGGCGTGAAGGTGGCTATGGTATCTATAGTAAGAACCAATAGCATAAAAGACTTATCCGGAATCTATAAAGACATCCAATGGCATAAGTTGCTCTTATCCATTACGTCATCTGAAGCAATATGATGCAATAATGAATAGCGTAAAGGCCTCAAAGTCATGTGTGATGACTAAGTGGTCTAGACCCTGTACATAAGCAAATATGTCAGCAGGTCTAGCCTCTGATTATGTACACAAGTAAATATGTCATGCAATCAGGTGACTTGTCATGTGACAGGCCTAGAATCTTGGTTATGTAATATTAAATATTAAATGTGAATACCAAGATTCTCAACAGGCTCAAGTCTATGTTAGAACCTAGATGTCCCCTATACTATTGACAATCTATATATTGTGCTACTCAATTGATAAAGTAATCATATAGATTACTTTATCTTCGACCTTAGGTGAGGCTGTGTATTGTTTGCACCATGTTTGGCCTAATGAAAATATTAATATTCCTGGTCATTAGACTTTTGTGAGAGGGGACTCCGAGGGGAGTAAGAGCCTGGACAGCAACATATTTCGAAAAAAAATTAGCTAGCTAACACGCTTGGTGATGTTTGGTCTGTAGCAAAAGGGCCGGCATCTGCTTCCATAGTTGTGATGGAGATTGAACATTGTAAACTTTGTCCAACCTGACAATATGATCGATCATCGCCAGACTACTGATCTTTATCTTGACCATATTGACACCCACCGTCAAATCGCCTTCCAAGCTCTAGTCTCCCTTGTTGACATTCTGTACAAGTTACCACCCCTCATGGCCAGAGGTGCATCAATGGGTTCCACTGGCCCAGGCAGAGTAAGATGGACAGGGCAGGAGATTGATGCTCTTGTAGACTACCTCCACCTACATTGTGTGGAGGGCAGCAAAGGAAACTTCAAGTCCACTATATTTGCCTCAGCTGCACAATCTATCCAGCTGCTCCTGCCACCAGGTAGCAAGCTGAAAGATGGATCTAGCTGCAAGACGAAATGGTCCAATGTGCGTAGTGGGTCTTCTTCTATCAATTGTATCTAATCATATTTAACAGCTCAAAAATATTCATACCGCAATCTGTGTTTGGCGCAATAGATCTGGAGTCCATTGGGATAACAATCAAGGTGCCAATCTCAACAACTGCACCGACAAAGTCCAATATCAGAGGGTCTTTGATGAGTTTGTGCATAATAAGGTATGTGATATTCACCTGCCATGGGTGGCATGATGCGCAAAATAATACTGACCTATTCCAGAAATATTCTTTATTTAAAGACTTCACACATGTGTGCTGGCACCACCTTGAAAAGATGGATGAGATCATGCCACTGGGTGGCAATGCGACTGAATTTGTTTCCCATCATGCTGCAGAGTCAACATCCTATGATATTCAGGTTACTACTGCGATGGAGGAGGATGGCATGGACATAACGGCTGATGAACTTGGGCCATCAGATGTCACAAGCCCAGTTGTTGACACGTTTCCTGGGCCAATGCCTACGATCCATTTTCCCAACAATTCCGGTCTTTCCAGCAATCTAATCACAAATGCTGTTGTGTCAACTTCAACAGCTATCAGTGCACTCGGCATATCTTTATCCGAGTCCTTATCTTTGCAGCCTTCTTTAACCAACCCCCCACTGTTTATGTGTCCCTCTTTATCCGAGTCCCCATCTATACTCCCACCATCCTCAATTGTTTTGTCAAGGGCTTCCGCCAAATGCCAGTTATCCATGTCATCTGATCACCTACCTTTTTTTTCATCCACCACTGCCCCTTCCAAGTCTGCTAGCATACCAGGCCCATCCCGCCCAAATAGCAAATGTAGCCGTACCTCAGAGCGTCAAACCAGCAAAAATGATAAAGCCAGTGGTGGGTGGCATCATGGTAATCCCGCTAGTATGTCCAATAATGCCGCAATACAAAGTATCGATTCCACCATCTGCCATCTTTCCAATTTCATCGGCAACACCTTTCAAGATCTGCTCAAGTTGATTCCTGCAGCAATTCAAATTCTTTTGAACTTTGGTAACAAGGTGCTGAAAGAACAGTCACAATTCATCAAACTTTTTTGGGGTAACACAGCTAATGCTGGCACTGCTGCTGTTTTCATTGCGCTGGACTCTGTTGAGGAACAAGTTGATTTTATAGTGGACATTTACAACAAGGAACATCCAAGTCAGGCTGGTCCTAGCAACCAGAGTGGTCTGTAGAGTTGGACTTCGATGTAGTGCTATCGTGTCTTTAAATGCTTGTGTCTCTACTTTTGTCTAATTTGTACAATTTATTTACCATGTATTCAGAGAACAAACAATGGACAAAAGTGCTGTTGAGAATGATGACAACCCGAGGTATAACATCTACTAAGAGCGACAGACAAAACACAATGATGTTCAAGTTCATATATACATATTGTCCAATTCATCTGAGATATTGCTTTCATCGTCATTTGAGCCACCACTGACCCAAACATCTTGACCATGATGCCAGCATTCTTGAAGAATGCATTGATAATCCTCCCACATATGTTGAGCGATCACATCACGTGCATGACTTGCTTCAGCACGCTCCCTCACCTCACCATGTTCATCTGGATCCCTTTCCTCATTGTCATCGTTGTCATCTTCATCATGTGAGTCCAAGTCGATATCCAAGTCTGACTCAAAGTCATTGTGATGGTTGGTGTTGGAACCACTGCCATCTTGGTCATGATTGCGGTTGAGATCATTGGCTGTTGTATCAAGAGGATCATGGGTAAGGATGAGATTGTGAAGACATGCAAGTGCAGCAGGTAAGCGGGACTGAATTTCAAGTTTATATTCAATAGGGAGAAGAAGGATGCGGAACCAGCATTTGAGAACACTGAATGACCGCTCGATAACATTGCGAGCTGATGCATGGCGCAGGTTGAAAAGTTCTTCACGATTTTGAGGACTGGAATAAAAAAATCAAACAACATACAGTAGAATCACAGAATACGAACCGTGTACTTGCACGCCCCCACTCAGCAAGATGATATCAAACTCCCCGATAAGGAACAAGAAGGATACATCGAAGAGGGTAGCCAGCATCGGACAAAAGATATTTTCCATGTGGTACTTGAAGATCATGCGATATAGCATCATCATAGATGCGTGCATCAGAAGCAGAACCCTCCCACCCAGTGAGAGTATACATGAACTTGAGATTGAAATCAGATATAAACAGCGTGTTTTGAGAAAGGAAACCCTTGCAGTTTTGAAAGTGGTCTTGTAATTGAGCTGGTGGTGCCATCGGAAGATGACTACCATCTATTGCACCGATCACATCACAGAAATAGGGAAAGAACTTTGGATTGTTACGGATCTTGGGTGGGGAATAATTGTGAATTGGAAAATGAACATATGTACAGTATAGCGGTGGGCTGGAAAATATCATGACCATCTCCTTGAAATATCTATACATGAGATTACAACTGTGATCCACCAAGTCATATCTTGAAAAATCACTAACCAGGAAATGGTCATCTTAGAACATTGAAAACACTCTGCAACATGATGGCTTGTTAGGCCAGTGACACATGTGTATAGGAAAATCGACAGTTGTTCCTCTATGGTGACATTTTGGTGTCCTTGACTCCAAGCTGGCGCAATTCAGAGACGATCTGTAAAAAAACCTCCTTGCTAACTCCGAGCTCTGATCTGATGCAATCAGGATGGCCATTCAAAAGCTCAAGGACCCACTGATAGCCAGTGAGAGCAGATGTATGGTATGGGGTACATGGATTGCATGTTCCAGATTCCACAACATCGCAAACCGAGAGAAAGAGGAGTTGGATAAGCTTCAACAAATTGAGGAGATGCTGCTGTTGGCCCATACGACTATTCAAGCTCAAAGCTAGAGCTCCTGGTTGGGCCATGCCCCTCCTCGAGTGGCCGATCAGAGAAGCCTGACGACGTCATACTAGTCATGTAGAGTGGACGGTGATAAGCTCTAGTTTAATCTTCGCTACAACTACGGAAGCAGATGCTGGCCTTTTTGCTACAGACCAAACATCACCAAGCATGTTAGCTAGCTATTTTTTTTTTCGAAATATGTTGCTGTCCAGGCTCTAAGGTAAGGTTTATCGGACTTACCTTATTAGGTATGTCCTTTCCACACTTTGGCCCAAATGAGCGGTGGTGGGTCTCCCCCAAACAGCTCTAATCTGAACTCTCATAATGACTTTGAAAGCGCCATACGTTCTAGCCCTTTGTACGGCTTCCCAAGACCCACAATCAGGCATGGAATTTGGATTGTCCGTGCGACTAGGATTCATGGCCACAAAGTTTGAGGTCAAAGCTGCCAGAGTCATCCATAGCGTGGTCCATTTTTCACCCGCTAAAGAAAGTGTCGCAATAGAGTTTCTCAATGAATTCAACCGAGTACCTCAACTAGGTGGTCTAGGTAACAATGTTTCACTCTAATTCTGAATACTTACCTTTAACTGATGCTGTTCCAGTTGCCGCAGTGTTATCTGGTGAAGCTAGCGCTGATATAGACGAGTGGGTGCAAGATGTACGAACTGCCTTGGGCGTTCTTGATCACGACGAACTGGTTGAGGTGTTGAAGCCTGTTCGCGACCTCGCTTCCGACTATCTAACACATCTCCTAATCGCTGGTTAGTCCTACATATTGAAATGGTCTTGCCGCTCATTGTATTGTACAATACAACAGTTCGTAATCCAGGTGGCCGAAAGACACCCCAAGTGGCCGCATCCGACTCTCCGGAAATTCTAGCAAGCTTGAACCAAATTTCGGCATTAGTCGATGAGGCTGTCATCAAACGAAATCAAACAGCTCTGAGGAAGCTTGTACGTCACGATGTTCCAATTGACACGACGGAATTTTACTGAGTAGTCAGGTATTTGCACGTGACGGATACAACTGTCCTCTCACCAATGCTTCCTTCGATCCTACTGATGCCTTGCCCATAACACCGGAGTGTGCCCATATTATCCCATTCTCTTTACATGACAAGGTTCGTTCCTAGCCCATGTCATCACATGGAGGGAATATAATATTTTCATTTCCTTAGGCACTATCTCTCCGCATGATTAAATCGTTTTCTGGGCACGAATTCACTACAGAAGAAATAATTGCAAACATTAATCATCCACAAAATGCATTTCACGTCCAAAAAGATGCCCATAACTACTTCGATAACCTGGTTTGGGGCATTGAGGCTGAGTATGTCAGCGAACAGGTGAATGGTCAAATGAATGCACAAACCGTTCGAAACCTGAATTTTGAGTCAGCAGATCAAATACGTGTATCGCCTGGTGGCTCCAGGAAAACCTCAATTTATATCTCGAAACGATGGGGACGAACTGTCCTTCAACGGTGGAGAACAGGGCAACAAGATCGACAGACCTAACCCAAAATTCTGCAATTTACGGCTTGCGATTACTCGAGCTTTCCATACTTGCGGTGTTGCAGATGTTATTGCAGAACTTTATGCCAACTATGACGACGACGATTTCGTTCTTCAGCCTACTTATTTTGGTGGACCGTTTGTTCCCGATGAACATTTGTTCCTCAGGCTTGATAGTCGGCTTGCTTCACACGTTTAGTTCTTCAACTGTTGATATGGTAGTGAATTTGGTATGATACCTTTTTTTGCACAAGTTCCTAATTCTCGATATCTAGGCTAGAACGTTCAGATGACGCTTTAGTGCGTATGTTTCTGCTTCGCGCGACCAGCTCTCTGCTTGACATAAGCCGTAACGAGCTCGATGAGTCATTTCCATCGGACCTGTTGTTTGAGCATTGAAGCTTGACGTTCGGCTAGCAGAATCAGTGTAAACACATCCCGCATTCATTGTAGTCTGGTCAACAGACCGTCGATGGTTTGCCTCATAAACGGTTTGCTAACCAGACTACATTCATTGGTGTTCCCACCCCCGTTCCATTTTGCACCCCCCCAACGTCGAATCTTGCCTTGAGGTGCTCTCCGTCGGCGAAGAATGCCATGATGTACAAGACTCTTGGACAATCGATTTCAGTCTTCTCTCGCATAATAAGTCTGGAGGAAGACTTGTATTCGTTGGACTCTTGCCTCCTCGTCAGTACTGCACTTTCCGTTGATCAGCGAGAACCAGTTTTCGCAGGGCATCAATGCGTCAATGCATCACCCTCCGGACTCATCATTTGTCACTTCATTATTCGCCCTCTGACAACCTCCTGCGCGGAACATAATCTTGAATGTATAGATCATTAGTAGCTCTTGCCAAACTTCCCTCTCGAGTCAAACCATTCAGTTGGCAATTCGTCGCGCTTATCAAATTCGCCCCCATCTGGGCGGCGAAACCAAACACGCCACCACCCGCCATCCTTTTGGCTTCCAACCTTCTGCGCTCAGCTTTTAACAACATCTCAAGTTGCTTATGAGGAAGGTTCGGATCCCAGACACTCCCAGCCGCGATCATCGTGCTCCCAACCAACTGAAAGCTGGATGCCCAAGGAACACTTGCTAACAAGGTGTTAATCATGTCCTTGGTGGCATGCTGCAAGATCCACGTCGTTTTGGAGAAACGAACAAGATAAAAGAGTGAGGACAGAAGCGAACCAAGTCTACAATCGATAATAGCTCACTTAACGTGGATCCATTGCTAATTCCTGCCTCAGTCAAATCTACGTTTTCTTCCACAAACTCTTCCATCCGTTCGGGTTCGCCATTAATCTCGAGCTTCGTCTCGACTGTCAGATACTGATTCTTCAGTGGCCACTTGCTGATGAAATGACATGAGCACGAATGATGATAACTAGATTGATCGAATCAGACTTACGTCGGATCTTCCAGATGGATCTGGTATTTGACAGACGCCATTGTGTACGGTTTCCTGATGGTGACAGACATAATCTTGTGCGGGATCTCTTCAGTGCGAGAGGAAGTGGGTTCTTTCGGTCTGCAAATGCCATGTCAGTGCCAAGATAATAGATGACAGCGATGGTAGGTGAATGTTGGCTTACGACCAGACATCAAGGACCATTTTATTCTTCTCGTCCTCCACTTTCTCCTCTTCCAGCTTCTTCCGCTCTTCATTCAACTTGCCAATCTTTTTCTGATACTCGCTCTCTTTCGCTTCTAACTGCTTTATTTTGGCAGTCTGTAAGCCCGCCTGCGGACTTACGACACATATTCCTTTCCCTCTCCATATTCCCTCTCTGTATTCCTTTCTGCTTCACTCTGTATTCCATATTCCCTTCAGTATTCCTGTCTCTCTGGACACACTAATGATGTAGCTCCTCAAACAGTATATATACCCTAGAGATCAGACATGTACCACATCTCTTTTTCTCCCATTCTTTCTCGCTCTCCAAAATATACACTCATCCTCTTCTGATCTGTCTGACTGCACTGCTTAGTGTTCCTGCCTCCATGACAGGCTCACACTTTTTTTTGAAGACACAACGAGTGTACTCTGAACATCTTTGAAACTCTGAACATCTCTGATGCTACAATCCGCAATGCCACCACCATCCTGCCCAACACCAGATACCGAGCGTGGCTCACTGCCGCCGCCAGCCTCTCCGTACACATTTCTGCCGACCGATCTGACGACTCCAAATCCAAACCACACTCTCTGCTCCTCGTCACCTCACTGCCTGGTTCATCGCCACCATCATCTGCAATTTCAGGCAACTCGCTACCTGATTTAATTGACATATCCAACACAGATTCTGATATCGCACCAAACGTCTCTTCGGACTCTTCGGACTCATCTGAAATCCACCTATCATTTATCAACACATTGTGCACCAACATGGCAGTCGGCGAATTCCAACAGAGCACTCCCACCAAACCCCCTGTCCTCTTGGCTGGAGACATCTCGCCTGAGGTACTATGCAAATGGGAGATGGGGTGTCTATTTCTCCACAAGTCAATCACTGCTGATGAACAGGTTGCACACGTTGCTTGGGGGCTCGCCGACCCGCGTATTCAAGAATGGTATTCGGTCGACTCAACTTGCTTCAACACCTTATCCTTTACTGCCTTCATGGAAGAAGTACACACTTACTGGTTACCAACCAACTGGGCTGCTGACCTTCACCTCAAGATGCTCATATCCCGACAAGGCTCCTGTCCTTTCCATGAATGGGTTGTTGAAGTTCAGACTCAAAACTTGCTCTTGATCAATGATCCGGCACACATGAATGATGTTAATCTCCATCACCATTTCGAAGCTAACATGCAGAAAGACCTCGCTCTTGAGTACAGAACATCTACAGCCAAGAACGAAACCATCCTCCACAAATGGATTGAATCGGTTAAGAAGCTTGATGAGAAACGCCTTTGTGACGCTCGTGCCATGTGCAACACAATCAATGCCTCACTTCGACACGCTTCAACAGGATCACGTTTCACCAACTACACGACTGGCCCCACTAACCCGGGTTCCGACCAATGCAACCGCACCCCAGGTGGTACATCCACCTCCTCGACTACTGGTCAAGTCAGTTCAACCACTGCCCAGACATGTTTGCCGCCTCTTACTGATGATGAACGAAAGATTCTTTGTGATCATTCTGGATGTTTTAAGTATTGTCTTCCTTTTCAGACTCACACCTCCCAGAACTGCACCAATGGGTTTCCTGATCCAACCTCCTACAAGGTCCTCACCTCGAACGACCCTCATCTTAAGGCTGGAAAGGTGACGAAGAAGATGGACACCATTGCCACTGCTCAGAGCAGTGATGTTGTTGCTGTCATCATGCCTTTTGCCACCCTTGGTAATGGGTCCGATTCCGGTGAAGACTTGGAGTGCGTGCCCCCCATTTCTATTCCTTCTCTCTTCTGGAAATGTATGGTCAACGGACCATTGGTTAACGAACCGCTTATGGTCGACGCCCTTATTGACAACGGTTCATCTTTAGTTTTGATTGAAGAATCCCTTGCCCAAATTCTTGGCCTGCGTGTTCGCACCCTCAAATGGCCTGTCTTGGTTGGATCAGCCTTTTCCTCTTCTGCGCTCTCAGTGCTTTCTCTGTCTCATTATGTTAAACTATCCTTGTCATCTCTAGATTCTCGTTTCCAAAGCCGCACTGTTCACACTGTCGTCGCCCCTTCCTTGTGTAGCCCAATCATTCTTGGTACTCCTTTTCTTCAGCACAATCAAATTGTCATCAATCATGCTGCACGCACTTGTACCTCGCTCCCTTCCAATTTTGAATTGTTATCCTCATCTATGCCTCAGATTGATGTCCCACCTGTCCCTCGTCCGGTGAGCCTCTCGAATTTGCATACCACACCTGTACCGCTGTCAGGAGTTCCTACCTCTAGTGCAGTGCCTGTAACCGAGCTTATTGCCTCAGTCCAACATCGGATTGCTACACTTACATTAGTTGAGGATCTCTGACAACGCGATCCGGACATGAAGGCCGAATATGTTGATTGCTTCCCGGACGATATTCCCCACTGTGACTATTTACCGGATGATGTCCTTTTTCGCATGCAACCTCATGATGCAAACAAGCTCATACAACTCCATTCATACAACTGCCCAAAAAAATACCATGAGGCTTGGCACATGTTACTACAACAACACATTGCTGCTGGACACCTTCATCCTTCCAATAGCGAACATTCATCACCCTCGTTCATTATTCCTAAGGCGGATCCTACCGTCCTCCCTTGGTGGGTGAACGACTTCCGTGTTTTGAATGCCAATACTATTCCAGACAACCATCCACTCCCTCGAATTGAAGAAATCCTCCAGGACTGCACCAAGGGTAAGATCTTTGGGAAAATCAACATGACTAATTCCTTCTTTCAGACAAAGGCCCATCCTGATGATATCAAATGGCTTGCGACTCACACACCCTGGGGCCTGTATGAATGGACAGTAATGCCTATGGGTGTCCATAACGCCCCTGCTGTCCATCAACGTTGCATGTCCAGCACCCTGTACCATCTTATTGGTAAAATTTGTCATGTGTACCTGGATGATATTATCATTTGGTCACAGACAGTGTCAGAACATGTGGCAAACGTTCGTCTTGTCCTTAATGCCCTTCGTCAAGCGCACCTTTTCTGCTCCCTCAAAAAGACTTCTCTCTTTAACACAAAGGTTAAGTTCCTTGGTCACATTGTTTCTGCTTGCAGTATCGAGCCAGACCAGAGTAAAATTTCCTGCATCCTTGACTGGCCACAACCTCGGTCTGCAAATGAGGTCTGGTCCTTTTTAGGCCTGGTCTGATATCTGGCCGACCTCCCTGACCTTGCCCAATACACACAGACTCTGAACCCCCTCACGACAAAGGCGGCTGACCTGGATTTTCCTCCTTGGTCGCCTGCTTGTCAACTTGCCTTTGATGGTATCAAATGTCTCGTTACCAGCCCTGTCTGCCTTACCACTATCGATCACGACAATCCGGGCGACAACCGGATTTTTCTGACTACCAATGCCTCTGACTACCACACTGGAGTGGTGCTCTTGTGGGGTCTCGATTGGAAATCAGCCCGCCCTATCGCCTTCGACTCCAACCCCCTTCATAGTGCCAAACTCAACTATCCTGTCCATGAAAAGGAGTTGCTGGCCATTATCCATGCTCTCAAGAAATGGCGTGTGGAGCTCCTGGGTAATCCCATCATTGTACAGTATACACTGATCATCACACTCTCCAGAACTTTCACACACAATGTGACCTTTCCCGATGCCAGGCTCATTGGGCCAAATATCTTTCCCAATTCAACCTCGACATTCAGTATATCAAGGGTGAAGACAATGCGGCTGCCAATGCCCTCTCACGTCATTGTGATGAACCTGATTCACCCGCCTCAGATGGCATCTCTGCTGCCACCATTCATTACGACCTATACAATGTGGCCACCCCACTTACTGCCGACATTGTGGCAAGCATGTCCTCGGTTTCACAGAGCAGTATCGCTCATGACCGCTCTCTGACCCTTGACATCCTCAAAGGTTACACTGATGACCCTTATTGCAGGAAACTTTTTTCCTTGCTCGGTTCGTTGCCAGGACTTGTGGAAAACAATGGCCTTTTATACCTCATCAATCGGCTTGTGGTTCCTCATGTCAACTCACTCTGTGAATGCCTGTTCCACCTTGCTCATGATGCAGCCAGCCATTTTGGAGCCAACAAAACTTATGCCTCACTCCGAAGTGCCTTCTACTAGCCCAACATGCGCCACGACCTTGTGGATTCTTATCTTCCAAGTTGCCCATCCTGCTTGCACAACAAGTCGCCGACGTCCGCTCCTGCTGGACCTCTACACCCCCTCCCTGTGCCTGATAAATGCAGTGACTTGGTCGCCATTGATTTCATTGGCCCCTTACCTGAAGAACTCAGGTTCAACATGCTCATCTCCATGACCGACCAATTTGGTGCTGATATCCGCCTCTGTTACGCTTAACTCGGATAGAGGTAAACGTAGACCTGGTCGGTTCAAAGGTTCTGTCTAGGACGGACGTTCGTTGTAGATAGTTCAAGGGTTCAAGGGTTCAAGGGTTCAAGGGGTTCTTCCGATGACAACACTGTCGTCGGTGGTACGAGGGTTCGAGGGAGCGTCCACTCAGAGTAGGACGAGGACTACGAGGGGGACAAGGGATCCGGAGGATCAGAGACGATGTACAAGGGTGATGCTATTCCAGGTAGGTCAAGCGTGAGGTACATCGTTGATATCGTAGGGTTTATATAGGGAAGAAAAAGGGGAATTACTAAGCAATAGAATGCGAAGGAATTCCGGAGAATGTTTAGTAATACACAGCAAGTAAGGCGAAAGAGGAAACGATGATGTCAAGCGGGCTGTACAGCGAGACACGTGTCCGATAGGAACGCATAGAAGGGCAAGCAAGATGACAAGACGTCCGATGGGAACGTCTTGGAGAAGTAAGCATGATGACAAGAGGAAAAATGAATAGGGGTGAATCGTAACAAAAGGCCTCAAAGTCATGTGTGATGACTAAGTGGTCTAGACCCTGTACATAAGCAAATATGTCAGCAGGTCTAGCCTCTGATTATGTACACAAGTAAATGTGTCATGCAATCAGGTGACTTGTCATGTAACAGGCCTAGAATCTTGGTTATGTAATATTAAATATTAAATGTGAATACCAAGATTCTCAACAGGCTCAAGTCTATGTTAGAACCTAGATGTCCCCTATACTATTGACAATCTTATATATTGTGCTACTCAATTGATAAAGTAATCATATAGATTACTTTATCTTCGACCTTATGTGAGGCTGTGTATTGTTTGCACCATGTTTGGCCTAATGAATAAGGCTCGTTATCCAACAATATTAATATTCCTGGTCATTAGACTTTTGTGAGAGGGGACTCCGAGGGGAGTAAGAGCCTGGACAGCAACATATTTCGAAAAAAATTAGCTAGGTAACATGCTTGGTGATGTTTGGTCTGTAGCAAAAGGGCTGGCATCTGCTTCCATAGTTGTGGCGGAGATTGAACATTGTAAACTTTGTCCAACCTGACAATATGATCGATCATCACCAGACTACTGATCTTTATCTTGACCATATTGACACCCACCGTCAAATCGCCTTCCAAGCTCTAGTCTCCCTTGTTGACATTCTGTACAAGTTACTGTTACGATTTGAATCAGCACCCGGACAATTCATTTTTCCTTCCTCCTCACGCGATCCTTTACCTTTCATTCGGAGGAGGAATGTAGAAGCTTTCACCTTTCATTCGGAGGAGGAATGTCAACACC
>JBBPLF010000587.1:0-20413 GCA_038089615.1 Aureoboletus auriporus
TGTGTGTGACAATGCTTTGAGGTTCCTCGTCACACCCACGTCTGGAGCCACGTATCAAGTGCTCTCAGTTCATACGAAAGCGCTAGAGAGAGCGGTTATATCCTCAGCGTTATTTGTCCTATGATTCATTTGCACGATCTCACGACGGCAAATCAACGAATCTAACAGCTTGTGGAGTGCTAAGTAACAATGCTGAATTGCATAGAACTAGCTCAGGAATACAAGTCGACTCAAGTAGCTACTTATACTAACTATGTGCTGCATAATCCTATGTGTGTAGTACAAGGAGCAATGTTGTTGCGTGCTGTGTATTGCGGAGTCTGCAGTATCATGGCTATGTGATGGTAGTAAGGGGACATGAGGCATTGCATCAGGAAGGCAATGCCGAGGATAGGAATGCAGTCTGTTGTGGTTCTGAAGCCTGAGAATCAAAGGTCAAAATGTAAACATGGTTCTGAGGGGTTCTGAAGGGTTCCCTGTGGTTCCAGTCGAAGGTGAAGGTGTTAGACAAGGGAATAAAGTGTAAACATGGTTCTGAGGGGTTCCAGTTGAAGGTGAACATAATTAATGTGGTTCTGAGGGATATCCAGAATGAAAGTGGAGAAACTAGAAGGGGAGGGACGACAAGTGTCTGACAAAGATATGAGGAGAGATAATGAGTCCATGGACATAGGGAAAAGACGGATCATAAGGAAAAACTGTAACATTACCCCTTTCATAATGCTGAAGCACCTGCTCAGTGATCTAGTCCATCGATATCTCCCTCATTGACCTCATAGTTGGTGAAATCAATGTCCCCATTGAGAAAGCCGTCATTATGGTCAAGCCCATTGTAAATTGGGCAATGAGTGCAAATGTGTCCATACTTGTTGCACTTTCTGCACTGTTGTCAATGATATTTGGATTGCATGTGTCCTGGGGCACATTTGTGGCACCAGGGGCAGATGTACTTGCCACAATAGATCTGAACATGGTTTGCCTTTTTGCATTGGTGGCAATGGAGGCATTTCTTTGGGGGGCGTGTGGGGATAGTGGAAGTGTTGACGTTGATGGGGTCTCGGAAGGTGCCTGCTCCATCCAGGGATGTAGATCTGGTTCCTCAAAAGGAGTGAAGAATGGGATAAAGGGCGTCTCCAAGGGTGTCTATGGTTGCTTGGGGAAGTCTTGGAGGTAGCAAGCTCTCATGGCGAGTAAGAGCTTCTTGTTGCATGTCCTCAGGGGCAGGAGTAGGGGAATGGCTTGCAATTGGAGAGTCTTCCGAAAAGCTGGAGGAAGTGGGAGCATGGATGTTGATCTTTGGGGATTCTGGAACAGAGAGTGCAGCAGGAAAATAGGTTCATTCTGGGGAACACGGAGGGGGATTCTGAAGGACAGGGAAAGGGGTCCTTTCCACTGATATAGGGGTGTTGAGGTGGGGGTCAAATGGTATGGTGCATGGGGCATCCCCTATATAGATCCTATATTCATGGATGCTCATAATGTCAAAGAACAGCTCCATGATGGGTTGGAGCAGGTTCTTGTCAATACAATCCACTAAATGCCCAAATCCTTCATAAAGGAGGTCCAGGATGAGGGAATGGGTTTCATCAACTCCTGTCTGCATGGCAGATACAAATTGTTCTGGGAAGTCATTGGGAACTAGTTGGTGGATGGCGAGGTGGGTGACCTGGTAGGTTCAGAAGAGGGTGTATAAATCCTTGGTTTTCTTGTCGTAGTTATAGCATAGGTCAAGCTTCATCTGCAAGGAGAGAGCATTGGTGGTTAGGACTGAAGCAAAAAGGATCCTCCACAAGCGAATTGGAAGGCAATTTGAATAGACAACATAAGGGTATGGTAGCTGGAGGCAGTTGTTCTGTATTATGAGGGACTCATATGTTCCTCTGGCCATGATGCAGTTGCGAAGGGTGCATGGAGAAGGAGTTTGTTGAGTTATGATTAATAATGCCAGGGGCAGTTGTTGTATTTCCTATTATAGAAGTATTGGTGTTCGAGGGGATGGAATGGTGGAAGGTCGTTGATGAAGAGGAAAAAGAACTTATAGAAGAGGAGTCCTGGTTGGATTCAAAGTTCCTCTTCGGAGCATTTGCTGGGGGAAACTCTTTGAGTCAAGCAGTTTTATATTCATTCAGGAGGGTTTGCATGTGTTTGAGGTTTCCCTCTGGTTCCCAAGTTTTCTCTGCTGCAGAGTATCCTTTCCAGGATATGAGGTATTGCCTTTTTTTTTTGGTTCCACAGTATGAGAAAATGAAATCTATTTCATATTCTTTTTCTCTGCCAATCAGCTTGGGTGGTGGGTCTGAGAAGTTGGGGCTGTGTTCCACAGTTTCTTGATAAGGGGATAGGAGGAAGGCATGAAAGACATCATGTATTTTCCAGGTTGGTGGCAGTTTGAGGCGATATGAGACAGGGGAGATGACCTGTGTGATTTCAAATGATCCTTTTCATTTGGGGGATGGTTTCTTTGACAGGTACTGCAGTCAAAGATTCCTTCCTTCCAACCATACTTTGTCTCCGACTTCCCAGGGGCGGAACTTTGAAGAAGTTCATTCCTTCATGATCTGTTGGGTTTTTTCATGTGCAGCAAGGGCTTCCTGTCAGGCTTCCTCTAGTTTGAATAGGCATGTTTCCAGGGCAGGGAGGAATGTCTTTCCAATTGGAGGATAGAAGCAGGGTTCATATCCTAGAATAAGGAAAAAGAGGGGTTTCAGGGTGGTGGAGTGTATGGCAGAGTTGTGGGAGAATTTTGCCATGGGAAGTAATTCAGCCCATTGTTCAGGATGTCCATTGCAGAATATCCTTAGGTAGGTTTCAAGTTCTTGATTTACTCATTCCATTTCTCCATCAGTTTGAGGGTGGTATGCTGAGGAGAGTTTCAGGTCATATTTCAAGAGTCTGGAGAGTTCTTGAGTGAAGGCAGATGCAAATTGTGGTCCCCTGTTGGAGATGCAGTGATCATGTAGTCCATAATGAATACTTGAGTGAAAAAGAGATGGGCAACTCCAGCAGCATTGATGGTTTTGTGACACAGTGTGAAAATTACCCCCTTTGTAAGCCCATAGTTGACCACAACCATAATAGAATTGTAAGTGTTGCATAGGGATAGGTCAGTGATGAGGTCAACGGATACCTGTTGGAAGGGGTGTGTACAGGAGGATGGAAGTGGTGTCAATGGTGGGATGGCAGGGTGTGTGTTTGCTTTGTTGGCTTGGCAAGTTGTGCATCCTTGGATGAATTTTTGGATAAAGGTGGTCATCCTGGGCCACCAATAGTCTCATTGCATAAGTTTCATAATTCAGAAAAATCCCCGTGTCCTCCATGGTCCCCTTCATGGGTAAGGCGGACAAGTCCTTGTCGTGCTGGTTCTGGGATATAGAGTCACTGTTTGTAATACAGCATTTCCTCATTGTACTCCCAGTCCTGGAGCTTGGATTTGGAAATTAGTGGGGTTCCTTCGTCGAGAGCTTTAAGGGCAGTAACAACCAAGGGGTCAGATGGTGTGGACTCAGTGATTTTCTCAACCAGGTTGAGGTCAAGGGCTTGGATGAAGATGTCTTCAGGTAGGAGAGTGACTTCCTGGTTGTCCTGGGAAGTGTCTACATTGTCTTGTTAGGACAGTGCATTAGCAGGCCCCATTTGTGTTCCAGGTACTGGGGAGAAAGAGAGGTCGAAGTCTTGGAGGAACAGCATCCATCATGCCTGTCTTCTGGATAGTTTCTGTGGTTCCTTGAAGTAGGCGAGGTTCTTGTGGTCAATTATGACCATTATTGGTAGTTCCATTCCTTGTAAATAGTGTCTCCATTCCTCCAAGGCACAAATTACTCCAAGGAGTTTGTGGTCATAGATGTTGTAGTTGCGTTTGGCAGAGGATAGGGTTTTTAAGAGATAGGCACAGGGGTGTAGGTCCCTGTTGCTGTCTGTTTGCATGAGGACTGCTCTTATAGCCATTAAGGAGGTGTCCATCATAATGGTGAAGGGTTTTGTGATGTTGGGCATCTGGAGTACTGGTTGTTGGGTAAATGTCTTCTTTATGGCACAGAAGGTGTCATTACAGTCCCTGTTTCATTCCCATTTGGCTCCTTTCTTGGTTAAGTCATGTAAGGGTCATGCTTTGATGGAGAAATTTGGGATGAACTTCCTGTAGAAGTTGCAGAATCCAATGAACAATTGGACTGCTTTTACTGATTGGGGAGGTTGCCATTTGTGGATGGCCTTTAGTTTTACTGGATCCATCTGGATCCAGTCTGCTTGGATGATCATTCCCAGGTATTCCACTTTGTCTTTGTTGAAGAAACATTTTTTCGGTTTCAATGACAAGTGGTGTTCTCAGAGTCATTGGAGGACTCAGCGGGTTCATTCCTGATGTATAATTGGGTCATTGGAGTGGATGAGGATGTCATCCATGTAAATGATCAACCATCCTTCTGCTATGAGATCAGTGAAGGTATGGTTCATCAGGACTTGGAACATTGCTGGGGAGTTGCACAGGCCAAAGAACATTACTGTTGGTTTGAAGAGTCCCATGAGGGTTATAAATGCTGCTTTCCACCTGTCTTGGGGTTTGATGAGGATGTTATTGTATCCCCATTGGATATCCATTTTGGTAAAAATTGATGATACTCTAAATTGGTCAACAAGATCAGAGATAAGGGGGAGTGGGTAGGTATTTTTAATGGTGTGGGAGTTTAGGTATTGGTAATCCTGGCAAGGTTGTATGGATTCATTCTTCTTTGGTACAAAGAAGAAGGGGGATGTTTGTGGGGATTTGGATGGGACTATTTTCTCTGATTTCAGATGTTCATCAATGAAATCTTTGCAAGCTTCCTTTTCCTTGGGGTTCAGGGTGTTAATGCTGGGTATCAGAACATAGCACAGCATACACTTAAGGTAGTATGAAGACTTGTTGTGGGCAGAGCAAAGCAATACAGTATCTCACTACCCAATGCACACACTTGGGACTTGTGGAAGTGCTAAGTAACAACGCTGAATTGCATAGAACTAGTTGGGGAATATAGGACAAGTTGGGTAGCTACTTATACTAACTATGTGCTGTGTAATCCTATGTGCACAGCAGGAGCAATGCTGCTGTGTGCTGCATAAAGCAGAGTCTGCAGTATCATGGCTATGTGATGGTAGTAAGGGGATACAAGGCATTGCATCAAGAAGGCAATGCCAAGGAGGGAAATGTAGTCCGTTGTGGCTCCGAAGCTCAAAGATCAAAGAACAGAATTAGAAACATGGTTCTGAAGGGTTCTGGAGAGTTCCCTGTGGTTCCAGTCAAAGATGAAAGTGTTAGGCAAGGAAATAAAGTGAAACATGGTTCTGAAGGATTCTGTGTGGTTCTGGTCAAAGGTAAATGCAATTATTGTGGTTCCAAAGGGTTCTGGAACAGAAATAGGAAGACTAGGAAGGAGATGATGATGAGTGTCTGGCAAAGACACAAGAAAAAACAATAAGTCCATAAAGATAAGGAAAAGACAGGTCATAAGGAAAAACCATAACACAGGGGGTATACCTTGGCTACCTTGGGCATGAAAGTTCTGTCAAGATCTATGCCATGGTCAAATGGTCAGGAGGGTGGTAATTCATCCCCTTCTCGTTCAGCAAAGATGTCAGCAAAGTCTTTGTATTCAAAGGGAAGTGATTCTTTTTCATGGGGTTCTTTTACTGCAAGTTCTGTTGCTAGTGTGGTTTTCCTGATGAGGGTTTCTATCCTCTTGGCAATTCTTTTCTTCAGTAGTTTGGCTTTCTTCTCATCTGGATCCAGCTCCAGGTATCAAACAAGGTATTCTCTGACATATGGCTTTAGGAGAGTTGTGTCATGTGGTTCTGGGTTTATCTAGGAGGATCACTTCTCCAGTAGTCCAATTTATTGTGGAGTTGGTCTCTCAGAGCCAGGTTATTCTGAGGATCAGGTTTTCCTTCCCACAATTGATGACAAGAAAGTCTCTTTTCTCATTTACTTCTCCAATTTGGATTGTGAGGGTTACTTTGTGGCAGATTATTCCTCCAGTATTTGGAGATCCATCCATGTTGTGTGCCTTCTTGGGCCTGTAACCGGATTTGTTTATATCCTTTCTTCTTCACTAGATTGCAATTTATGAAGTCCCCAGTTGCTCCACAGTCTATGAGAGTGAACATGTCTATGATTTGGTCATTTTCTTGTTCAAACAGCAAGATGGGAATTCACATGGATTTACTGTTTGGATCAGACAAGAATACTGGTGCTATTACTTTGGGATGGGAGTGTTAACACTGGGCATCGGAACGTAGCACAGTAAACACTCAAAGTGGTTTGAAGACTTGTTGTGGGCAAAGCAAAGCAATAGAGTGTCTCACTACCCAATGTGCACACTTGGGGCTCGTGGATGTGCTAAGTAACAATGCTGGATTGCATAGTACTAGCTGGGGAATACAAGCCAAGACAGGTAGCTACTTATACTAACTACTGTATGTGCTGCATAATCCTATGTGTGCAATATGAGCAGTGTTGCTACGCACTGCGTAGGGCTGAGTCTGCAGCATCATGGCTATATGATGGTAGTAAGGGGATATGAGGCATTGCATCAGAAAGGCAATGCCGAGGAGAGGAAGGTAGTCCATTATGGATCTGAAGCCAAAGAACAAGTAAGGATGTGGTTCCAAGGGGTTCCAAAGAGGTTCCCTGTGGTTTGAAGGCAAAAGGGTTAAACAAGGAAATAAAGTGTAATGTGGTTCCAAAGGATTCCAAAGGATTCCCTGTGGTTCCGGTTGAAGGTAAACATTATAACCATGGTTCCAAAGGGTTCTGGAGCGGAAGTGTGAAAGTTAGAAAGGAGGGGACGACAAGTGTCTGGCAAAGACATAAGGAGAGATGATGAGTCCATAGACATAGGGAAAAGATGGGTCATAGGGGAAAACTGTAACATTACCCCTGTTGTAACACTAAAGCACCTGCTCAGCGATCTGGTCTGTCGAGATCCCCCTCATTGATCTTGTAGTTAGTGAAATCAAGGTCCCCATTGAGAAAGCCGTCATCATGGTCAAGCCTGTTATAAACTGGGCAATGGGCATGAATGTGTCCATACTCGTTGCATTCCCCATACTGTTGGCGATGACACCTTGCCTGGACATGTCCCAGGGTGCGTTTGTGGCACCAGGGACAAATGTATTTTCCACAGAAGTTCCAGACATGATCTGCCTTTCTGCATTGGTGGCACCAGAGTCGTTTCTTAGGAGGGCGTGCAGGGATGTTGGAAGTGTTGACGTTGATGGGATCATGGGAAGTTCCCACTCCATTCAGGGATATTGATCTGATTCCTCGAAAAGAGTGGAGTATGGGACGAAGGGTGTTCCTGAGGGTATCTAGGGTGGTTTGGGGAAGTCTCAGCAGTAGCAGGCTCTCATGGCGAGTAAAAGCTCCTCGTTGCATGTTTTCAAGGGCAGGAGTAGGGGAGTGGGTTGTGACTGGAGAGTCTTCTGAAACATTGGAGGTAGTGGAGGCATGGGTGTCGATCTTTGGGGATTCTGGAATGAAGAGTGGGGCAGGAAAGTAAGTTCGTTCTGGGGAACGTGGAGGTGGGATCTGAAGGACAGGGGAAGGGATCTTTTCGACAGACACCAGTGTGTCAAGGTGGAGATCGAATGGTATGGTGCATGGAGTGTCCCCTACATAGGTCCTGTATTCATGGACGCTCATGATGTCGAAGAATGGCTCTACAATGGGTCGGAGTAAATTCTCATTGACATGGTCCACTAGGTACCCAAATCCTTCCTCATAGAGGAGGTCCAGTATAAGGGAGTGGGGTTCATCCACTCCAGTTTGCATAGTGGACATGAATTGTTCAGGGGAGTCATGTGGGACAAGTTGGTGAACTGCCAAGTGGATAACTTGGTAAGTCCTGAAGAGAGTGCATAGGTCTTTGGTTTTCTTGTCGTAGTTATAGTGCAGGTCTAATTCCATGCGTAAGGAGAGAACTGGGGTGGTGAGGATGGAGGCAAAGAGGATTCTTCGCAGACAAGTTGGTAGGTGATTCGAGTAGACAACGTAGGGGTAGGGTAACTGGAGACAGTTATTCTGTGCTATGAGGGACTCATAAGTTCCTCTGGCCATGATGCAGTTGTGAGAGATGAGTGAGGAGGGGGTTTGTTGGGTCATGATTCGTAGTGCCAAGGGCAATTGCTGTACTTCCTGTTACAGAAGTATTGATGTTCAAGAGGATGAGATGGCGGGAGATTATTGCAATAGAGAAAGAAGAACTTGTAGAAGGGTAGACCAGGTTGGAATTTGAAGTTTCTCTTATAGAGCATTTACTGGGGGAAATCCTTTGGGTGAGAGGACTTATATTTGTCCAGAAGGGTTTGTGCATGTTTGAGGTTTCCTTCCGGTTCCCAGGTATTTTCTGCTGTGGAGTATCCTTTCCAGGACACGAGGTATTGCCTTCGTCCTCATGTTCCCCTGTGTGAGAGGATGTTGTCTATTTCATATTCTTCTTCTCTGCTGATCAGCTTGGGCAGTGAATCTGAGAAGTTGGGGCCGTGTTCCGCAGTCTCTCAATAAGGGGATAGGAGGAAGACATGGAAGACATCATGTATTTTCCAGGTTGGTGGCAGTTTAAGGCGGTATGATACAGGGGAGATGACCTGTGTGATTTAAAATGGTCCTTCTCATTTGGGGGACAGCTTCCTTGATAGGTATCACAGTTGAAGGTTTTTTTCCTCTAGCCACTCTTTGTTTCCAACTTTCCAGGGGTGGAACTTAGAGGAGGTTTGTTTCTTCATGATCCATTGGGTCTTTTCATGTGCAGCAAGAGCTTCCCATTGGACTTCCTCTAATTCGGACAATTGTGTTTCTAGAGCAGGGAGAAACATCTTTCCAATTGGAGGATAGGAGCGGGGTTCGTATCCTAGAATAAGGGAGAAGGGGGATTTTAGGATTGAGGAGTGTACCATGGAATTGTGGGAGAATTCTGCCATGGGGAGTAGTTCTGCCCATAGTTCAGGGTGTCCATCGCAGAATATGTGCAGGTAGGTTTCTAGTTCTTGGTTGACTTGTTCTGTTTCTCCATCAGTTTGAGGGTGGTATGTGAACGAGAGTTTTAGGTTGGATTTTAGGAGTCTGGCAAGTTCTCAAGCAAAGGCTGATGCGAATTGTAGTCCTCTGTCTGAGATACAGTAGTTGTGTAGACTGTAGTGTCGGAATACATTTGTGAAGAAAAGTTGGGTGACTCCTGCGGCATCAATAGTCTTGTGACAGGGTATGAGGGTTACCCTCTTTGTAAGCCCATGGTCGACCATGACCATAACAGAGTCATAAGTGTTGGAGGGAGGCAGGTCAGTAATAAGGTCAACAAATACTTGTTGGAAGGGGCGAGTGCAGGAGGATGGGAGTGGTGTCAACGCCGGAGTGGTGGGGTGTGTTGACCTTATTGGCCTGACAAGTTGCACATCCTTGGATAAATTTGTGGATAAAGGTTGTCATTCCAGGCCACCAATAATCCCGTTGCATGAGGTTTGTGGTATGGAAGAATCCTCCATGTCCACCATGGTCGCTTTCGTGGGTGAGGCGAATGAGTCCATGTCAAGCTGGTTCCAGGACATAAAGGCGATGTTTGTAGTACAGCATGCCTTCGTTATACTTCCAGTCTTGAGGTGTAGATTTGGCAATCAAGGGAGTTCCTTCATTTAAGGCTTTTAGGGCTGTGATGACCAAGAGGTCAGATGGGGTTGACTTGGCAATTTTCTCAACCAAGGTGAAGTCAAGAGCGTGGACGAAGATGTCCTCGGATAAGAGGGTAACTTCTTGGTTATCCTGGGAAGTATCCACGATGTTTCGTTGAGACAGTGCATCTGCAGGTCCCATCTGTGTTCCAGGTACTGGGGAGAAGGAGAGGTCAAAGTCCTGTAAGAATATCTTTATTGGGAGTCCAGTTCCCTGTAGGTAATGTTTCCATTCCTCTAGAGCATGGATTACTCCAAGGAGTTCTCGGTCATAGATATCATAGTTTTGTTCGGCAGGAGAGAGGATTTTTGAGAGATAAGCACATGGGTGCAAGTCTCCATTGCCGTCCATCTGCATGAGAACAGCTCCTATGGCTGTTAGGGAGGCATTTGTCATAACAGTAAAGGGTTTTGTGACATTAGGCATCTGGAGGACTGGTTTCTGGATGAAGGTTTGTTTGATGGCCAGGAAGGCTTCGTCACATTCCTTGATCCATTCCCACTTGGCTCCTTTCTTGGTTAGGTCATGCAAGGGTTTCGCCTTGGCAGAGAAGTTCAGGATGAATTTTCTGTAGAAGTTGCAGAGTCCGATGAACGATCAGACTGCCTTGACTGAATGGGGGGGTTGCCATTTGTTGATGGCCTTTAGTTTTACAGGGTCCATCTGGATCCGGTCCGCTCTGATGATCATGCTGAGATATTCCACTTCTTCTTTGTTGAAGAAACACTTTTTCAGTTTCAATGACAAGTGGTGTTCCCTAAGTTGTTGGAGGACTCAGCGGGTTCGTTCCTGATGTACTGTAGGGTCATTTGAGTGGATGAGGATATCGTCCATATAGATGATTAGCCATCCCTTAGCCAGCAGATCCACAAAGGTGTGGTTCATCAAGGCTTGAAATGTTGCTGGGGAGTTACACATGCCGAAGGACATCACTGTTGGTTCGAAAAGTCCCATGGGGGTTATAAATGCTGCCTTCCACCTATCCTGTGGTTTAATGAGGACATTGTTGTATCCCCATCAGATATCCATTTTAGTGAAGATGGATGATCCTTTGAGTTGGTCGATAAGGTCGAAGATGAGAGGGAGTGGGTAAGCATTTTTGATGGTATGGGAGTTTAGGTATCGGTAGTCCTGGCAGGGTCGTACGGATCCATCTTTCTTTGGTACGAAGAAGAAGGGGGATGCTTGTGGGGATTTGGATGGGACTATTTTTCCAGATTTCAGATGTTTGTCAATGAAATCTTTGCAAGCTTCCTTTTCCTTGGGATTCAAAGGGTATACCTTGGCTACCTTGGGTATGAAGGTACCGTCAAGGTCTACCCCTTGGTTGAATGACCAAGAGGGTGGTAATTCATCTCCTTCTTGTTTGGTGAAGCTTTCATATTCAGAAGGAAGTGGTTCTTCTTTGTGAGGTTCTTGGACCACAAGTTCAGTGGCGAGTGTAGTTTTTCTGATGAGGGTTTCTATCCTTTTGTCGATTCTTTTTTTCCACAGTTTAGCTATCTTTTCATCAGGGTCCAATTCTAGGTATCGGACAAGATATCTCTGGCATACTGCTCTAGGGGAATCATGTTGTGGGGTCCTGGCTTTATCCGGGAGGGCCACTTCTCCAGTTGTCCAGTTTATTGTAGGGTTGATTTCTTGGAGCCACGTTATTCCGAGAATTAAGTTTTCTTTTCCCCAGTTGATGACAAGGAAGTCTCTTTCCTTGTTTACTTCTCCAATCTAAATCGTAAGGGTGACTTTGTGGTGGATTATTCCTCCAGTGTTCAGGGATCCATCCGTGTTATGTGCCTTCTTGGGTTTGTCTAGTCAGATTTGTTTATACCCTTTTTTATTCACTAGATTGCAATCTATGAAGTCTCCACTTGCTCTGCAGTCTACAAGGGCAAACATGTCAACGATTTGGTCATTTTCTTGTTCAAACAGTGAGATGGGGATTCACATAGATTCACTGTTTGGATCAGACAAGAATACTGGTGCTATTATTTCAGGATGGGAGAGCAACAACCCTTTCCACTTGTCTAAAAATCCTTCTTTGGGATTTCTTCTTCTTTGACCCAGGTTGTGGCAACAGTTTCTGGTTTGTTGATGTCATAGAGGATGTCGAGTGTGCATATGAGTTCCTTCTCAGTAACACCTCTTTCTTTAAGGATGTCCTGGTACTCTTCAAACTTGGTCTTTTAGACATGTTTATTTCTGGCGGGGTTCCTCTGCGGGCAAGGAGGAGCCTGGTTATTGCTCTTTCCCAGTCCTTCTGGATGTTTATCTCAGGAGTGGTTCCTGGTATGGCACCCAACTTGGTGGCATATAAAGCACTTCCGGTTCCTTATGTGTTCTGCCCTTTCTACAGGCAACAGTTTGGTGAAGTTGACATGGACAGCATCAACATCCATGGCGTTGGGATCTCTGGTGGATCTTCCTTTGACCTGGAAGTCTACTTTTTGTCCTTTTTGCATGTCCTCTATCCTTTTATTCTGAGCATGAAATACTCTGGAAAGTCTAAGCCATTCCAAGAGTTTGTTGGGGAGGGGATTGATGGAGAGGATCTTTGTGGAGATATCTGGGTCCAGTCCTTTTATGAGGTAGTTTATCTTGGTTAGCTCGTCATCTATTCCTGCTATGGCTTATGCAGCCTGGAAGGCAGTGATGTAGTTGATGTATCCAGCATCACTTTTCCCTTGCTGTGTCAGTTTGTCCAGTTGATCCCTTGCTTGGTTCTTGTAGTTGAAGGGGAAGAAGGTTTTCTCAAATAGTTCCATGAGTTTGGTAAAGGTAAGATCCTTTACGGTGTTGTTGGTGAGTGGGACATAGATTGATTTGGAGAAAGCACTTCCTTGACCCTTACTCATCTTTGCAACAGCAGTTAGGACCTTGGCATTTTCATTGTAGAACTTCTGGTTCATGTTGAAGTAGGCGGTCATGGCCATCTTCCAACGTATTGCATCTTTCAGGTCCCCAGAAAAGTCTGTGGATAGTCCAGCTTTTAGTTCAACGTCTTTGTTTCCATGATCCGACATTTCTATGTCAAGATTTGGGTCTTTGGGTGGTGGGGGTGGGGGTTGTCTGGGTTGGATGAGTGGTGCATCTTGGATCCTCCAGTCCTCAGTGGGGATTGGTGCTGGAAGAGCAAAGAGTGCGGATGGTGTTTGGGTGTCATCTGAGGAATCAGAAGGGGGACTTCTGGTCCTTCCTTGTCATGATCCTTGTCCAGAAATGGTGGGCATATCTTTCTGTTGGGAGACAGAGATAGAGTTAAAGAGCTAGTTCTTTTGTTACACTGGGCGTTGGAACATAGCACAGCACACACTTGAAGTAGCACAAAGACTAGTTGTGGGCAAAGCAAAAGAAGAGTCTCACTATCCAATGCACACACTTGGAACTTGTGGAAGTGCTAAGTAACAATGCTGGATTGCATAGAACTAGCTGGGGAATACAGGAGACATTGTGTAACTACTTATACTATTGAGTACTGTGCATTCCTGTATGTGCAATAATGGCAGTGTTGCTGCGTGCTGCGCAAGGCTGGGTCTGCAGTAGTCAGGCTATATGATATAGGGGAACATGAGGCATTGCATAAAGAGAGTGATGTTGAGGGGAAGTAGTCTGAAAGTGGAAGAAAGCGGAACTGCAAGAAAGTGGAATTAAAAAGGATCAGACAGAATATGTCTGGCAAAGGTACGAGGGGAAATGATTAGACTGTAAATGTAAGGAAAAGACGGGTCATAGGGAAAGATTGTAACAGGAGGTGGCACAGAAGATGGTAGAGGAGATGAAGTGGCACCTGGAGGAGGCAGCTGCTAAGCAGAAGGTGAGTCATCATCACAACAAAGTATTCTGTAGCTAATGTCCATAGGCTGTGGACAAGGGGAAGAAGCAGGTCTGGGACGACACAGAGAACATGGCATGCCCTTGGTGTGTGGATTGGGGGTATGAGTGCATGCCTGGAGGAGGGAAATCCATGGTGTGCAAGCCATGCCAGGTGGCAAAGATAAAGTGTGGTGCAGAGATCATCTCAGAGGAGAGCATGGAGAAGCTGAAGAAAAGGAAAAGGAAGACAACAATGAAAGTGGAGAGGTCAGAGGAGGCAGGGACCAGCAGGTCCAAGATGGAGGAATGGGGTTTTGACACCCTGGTGGAGGTCATGAAGAGCCTGATGAAATGCCTAGACAGGCTGAACATGCTCATAGATGTCTCATGAAGTTGAAGGTGGAGGAAGTCTATGAAGGGGCTTCAGAGTCAGAGATGGAGAACAAGTCAGAGGATGACGAGGAGATGGATGAAGGGGAGGTTTCAGAGTTGGAGAAGGAGAGGTTGGAGGCCATGGCAGAGCAAGACAAGGATGGTGTAGAATTTGTGAGGCAGGCTGGGATTGTAGAGTAGTATAAAATATATGCCTTTTTGTTAAACAACAAAAAAAGTGTTCACAAAAAAATCAAGAGTTGTGAGGTCTGGGTTTCTCTGGATAACAAAGATGAAAATCATGAACAAGCTTGGAGGCATGTTTGAGCTCCATAGTAAGCAACCAAGATGTTTCTTCATCAGTGCCTTCATAACCAGACCATTGGACTAGGTATAGGAGTTTGCAGGACTTGCATTGACAGTCTAACTTGGAGTTGAGTATTTTAGAGATCTCATACTCTGGTTCACTATCTACTTCAACTGCCAAAGGTGGGGGTTGAGTCCGATTGGGGATGATGTTGAGTACAGAGGATTCTAGTTGAGAGATGTGGAAGATGGGGTGTATGGATTTCATGGAATTGGGGAAACAGAGTATAAAGGAATGACTTCCAGCTTGAGCGATGATGTCATATGGACCCAAATTCTTTTCTGATAGCTTCTTGGAGGATTACATAGAGTGGAAATATTTTGCTTTGATGAATACCTGATCACCGACTTTGAAGTCTGATGCTGGAGTCTGCTTAGCATCCATGGTGCCTTGGTATCACTCTTGTGCATGAGCCATTTCTTCGCAGAGGAATTGATGGAGGGATTCGAGGTTGATGGAGTATTTGCATGCTTGAGTGGAGGTGAGATCTCATTCAGGGTGCACCATTATGTTGGGGTGGTAGCCTTTGTTAGTGAAGAATGAAGATACTCCAGTAGTAGCATCTAGAGCATTGTTATATGAGAACTCTGCAAGGGACAGGAGTTCGGACCAGTTGTCTTGCTGGTAATTACAATAGGTCCTTAGGTACTGCTCAAGTGTTTGATTCATTCATTCAGTTTAGCCATCTCCTTTTGGATGATAACCAGAGGTGAAGTGTAATTGGATATCAAGGGCCTTGTTGAGAGAATAGAAGAAGTGCGATATGAATTCGGAGCCTTGATCAGAGGTGATGTGAGAGGGAACTCCATGCTTGGAAAAGATGTGGAGTAGGAACAATTTGGCCAACTCCAGGAATGTAATGTGTATTGTGTGTTGGGATGAAGATGTATTGTTTTGACAAATGATCTATGATGACAAGTATGGAGGTGAATATGGAGGATGGAGGAAGTTGTTCAATGAAGTCCATGGAAATGGAGTTTCAGGGCTTTTTGGGGATGGGGAGTTGTTTTAGGAGTCTGTATGGCTTATGTCTAGTAACTTTGGTGTGGGTGCAGGATGTGCAGGATGAGAGATAGTCCTTTACAAAGGTTCAGATTCCTGGCCATGTATATTCACATTGAATGAGCTCTAATATCCAATTTTGTCAGAAGCATCTGGAGAGCGGGTGATCATGTTTGTATTGGAGGACATGGAGATGGAGATTGTTAGAATCAGGGACATAGATGCGGTCATCTAGATGAAGGAAACCATCAGAGTCAATTGACCAACAGGAGTCAGAGCATTTGGTAGGAGAGAGATGCTGAACAGTGATGGGGTCAGAGGATAGTGCAGAGAGGATATCACTATGGAGTTGCTCAACATCAAAGAGTGTGCTAGCTCAAAGTACAGTGATGAGCAAAACCGTTGCAATGTCTAACCTCTAACCAGGGCATGAAGCACCCTGCAATCAATTGTGGGAATATCACTTTGCTTTGGTGGGAACAAATAAAGTACAAACCCTTGGCTACAACTCTGTCCCCAGGGTCATGTGACATTACCTACATACTGCAAAGATACATCCATTTCAAAACACCAATACCATTGCAATGGTTTTGCACCTTTTACTTTCCAGGGTATATTAGTACTTGGTATAGCCTCCTTTTGCCTTGATAACTGCTTCAATCCTTCTAGGCATGCTTCCTATCAGCTTTTGACACTCCTCAACAGGTATCCCCTCTCAATCAATCTGAACTCTTCCACAATTCATGAATTCTCTTAGAAAAGAATTCATGATCTGCTAGTCTTCTTTTGAGGTAACCATTTCCTTGGAGTTTAAAGGGTATACCTTGGCTACTTTGAGTATGAAGGCTCTGTCAAGGTCTATGCCATGGTCAAATGGTTGAGAAGGGGGGAGTTCATTATCTTCTTGTTCAGCAAAAACATCAGGGAAGTCTTGGTATTCAAGAGGGAGTGGTTCTTCCTCATGGAGTTCTTTTACAGCTAGTTCCATTGTGAGTGTGGTTTTCCTGATGAGGGTCTCTATTCTTTTGTCTATTCTCTTTTTCCATAGTTTGGCTATTTTCTCGTCCACATCCAGCTCTAGGTATCAGACAAGGTATCTTTGACATACAGCTCTCAGGGAGTCATGTTGTGGGGTAGTAGGTTTATCAGGGAGGGTTACTTCTCCAGTTGTCCAGTTTATTGCAGGGTTGGTTTCACAGAGCCACATTATCCCGAGGATCAGGTTTTCCTTCCCACAATTGATGATGAGGAAATCTCTTTTCTTGTTTACTTCCCCAATCCAGATTGTAAGGGTAACTTTGTGGTGGATTATTCCTCTGATGTTTGGGGATCCATCCACATTGTGTGCTTTCTTTGGTTTGTCCAGCTGGATTTGTTTGTATCCTTTCTTCTTTACTAGATTACAATCTATGAAATCTCCACTTGCTCCACAGTCTATGAGGGCAAATGGGTCGACAATTTAGTCATTTTCTTGTTCAAACAGTGAGATGGGAATTTGCATAGATTCACTGTTTGGATCAGACAAGAATACTGGTCCTATTACTTCAAAAATCATCTTTCATTGGGATTTTTGCTTTTTCAACCCAAGTTGTGGCAATGGTTTCCAGCTTGTCGATTTTGTAGAAGATGTCGAGTGTGCATACAAGTTCCTCCTCAGTAACACCTCTCTCTTTAAGGGTGTCCTGGTACTCTTCAAACTTGGTCTTCCTGACATGTTCATTTCTGGCAGGGTTCCTCAGTGGGTGAGGAGGGGCCCAGTTGTTGTTCTTTCCTGGTCCTTCTGGATGTCTGTCTCAGGGGTGGTTCCTGGTGTTACATCCTATCTGGTGGCATATGAAACACTTGTTGTTCCTTATGTGTTCTGCCTTCTCTACAGGTGAAAGTCTGGTGGAGTTGACATGGACAGCATTGACATCCATTGCATTGTGGTCTTTGGCAGGTCTCCCTTTGATCTGGAAGTCTACCTTCCATCCTTTGTGCAAGTCATTTATCTTCTTGTTTTGAGCATGGAATACTCCTGAAAGTCAAATCAATTCTGAGAGTTTATCAGGGAGAGGGTTGATGGACAGAATCTTGGTGGAGATGTCCGGATCCGGCCCATTTAAAAGATAGTTCATCTTGGTTAATTCATTGTCTATTCCTGCTATGGCCTCAGTGGCCTGGAAGGCAATGATATAGTTGGTGTCTCCAGCATCGTCCTTCCCTTTTTGTTTCTATTACAGTTTTCCCTTACAACCCATCTTTTCCCTATGTCTATGGACTTATCATCTCTCCTCGTGTCTTTACCAGACACTTGTCGTCCTCTTCTTCCTAAGTTTCTCACTTCCATTCCAGAATCCTTCAGAACCACACCTTTTATCTTCACCTTCAATAAAAACCACAGGAAATTCCTCAGAGCCCCTTGGAACCACATTTATACATTTATTCTTTGATTTCCAAGCTTCAGAACCATAATAGACTACATTCCTCTCCTTGGCATTGCTTTCCTGATGCAATGTCTCATATCCCCTTACTACCATCACATAGCCATGATACTGTGGACTCCACCTTATGCAGCACACAGCAGCACTGCTACCACTACACACATAGGATTACACAGCACATAGTTAGTATAAGTAGCCAAGCCAGAGACCATTGCCACAACCCAGGTTAAAGAAGAAGAAGAAATCCCAAAAAAGGATTTTCAGACAGGAGGAAAAGGTCAACACTCTTCCATCCTGAAGTAATAGCACCAGTATTTTTGTCTGATCTGAACAGTAAATCCATACAAATTCCCATCTCATTGTTTGAACAAGAAAATGATCAAATCATTGACACATTTGCCCTTATAAACTGCAGATCAAGCAAAGACTTCATAGATTGTGATTTAGTGAAGAAGAAAGGGTACAAACAAATCCAGTTGGACAAACCCAAGAAAGCACACAATGCAGATGGATCCCCAAATACTGGAGGGATAATCAGCCACAAAGTGACCCTTACAATCCAGATTGGAGAAGTTAATGAAAAAAGGGATTTTCTCATCATCAATTGTGGAAAGAAGAACCTAATCCTCAAAATAGCATGACTTCAAGAAACCAACCCCACAATAAACTGGTCAACTGGAGAAGTAACCCCCCCTGACAAACCCAAAACCCCACGACATGACTTACTTAGAGCCATGTGCCAAAGATATCTCATCCAATATTTCAAACTGGACCCAGATGAAAAAATAGCCAAACTATGGAGAAAGAGAATTGACAAAAGAATAGAAACCCTCATTAGGAAAACCATGCTCGCAACTAAACTTGCAGTAAAGGAACCCCACAAAAAAGAACCACTTCCCCCCAAATATAAAAAATTCACTGAATGAGAAGAAAATGAACTACCACCCTCCTGACCATTTGACCATGGCATAGATCTTGATGGAACTTTTGTACCCAAGATAGCCAAGGTATACCCCCTGAACCCCAAGAAAAAGGAGGCTTGTAAAGATTTCATTGATGAACCTCTGAAATCAGGGAAAATAGTCCCATCCAAATCCCCACAAGCCTCCCCCTTCTTCTTCATACCCAAGAAGGATGGATCCATATGATCTTGCCAAGATTACTGATACTTGAACTCCCATATCACCAAAAATGCCTATCCACTGCCACTCATTTCGGATCTCATCAACTAGCTCAAAGGATTATCCATCTTCACTAAAATGGATATCTGATGAGGATACTGTTGTCAACCCTAATCCAATACTGGACACAGGCGCACACAGTTGATACTGACTAAGAGACAAGAGGGATTGAGGGGAAAACTCAACGAGAACTTGACTGGAGTTCTCGGTTGAGAATGCATTGCTTATATACTAAAATACATGCTGTGCATGGTCCATGCACGTGTGGCTATGTATGACGTCATGGAATGTTCTGGAATGATTACCTAAGAATGTCACGTGACTGTGAGAACCCAAGTGGTCTGTGACTTGAAAGATGCTAAGTCCGAAAGATTAAAGGTGATTTGATAAGATTAGATCGGAAAGATTAGATAAGCGTAAAATTGACAACATTACCCCCTTTCTAGTCCTCGACTTCCAGGCGAGAGAAAGGTGGATGTTCGACCATTGTCAAGTTTTCAAATGATGTAAAAAGTTTGTCAAAGAGAGTGCACGTCATGTTGAGCTTGCGCGGGGCGGAGGGGTTAGACTTGTAAAAGTCGGAAATAGATGCCTTTGCATTTTTAAGATGAGACGCCGGTTCCCATGTACGATCCTCTTTGTGTTCGCCCTTCCAATGGACAAGAAATTCGATGCACCCACGCCGGAGACGAGAGTCGACAACATAGTCAACCTTGTATTCTTTGTGCCCCTCGTCGGTTACGTCGACCAGCCCTGGGATTGCTGAAGGTTGGGAAGGGAATTTTTCTAAATAAGGTTTGATGTGGCTAATGTTCACCATCGGGTGAATGCGTATCGTCGTTGGTAAAGCGAGTGTATATGCGTTCGGTCCTGCCGTAGCCGTGATTAAATATGGGCAAATCCAGTGTTCCATCAGTTTCTTAGACTGCCTGGGAAGACGGAGATTGGTGGTCAATAGCCAGACACGTTGTCCGACTGAGAAGGAAGGTGCGTCGGAGCATAGCTCATCCGCGTGTTTCTTCATGTCCACCTGGGCCTTCTTTAGGTTGTCCAGGGTTGTCTGAAGCTTGGTAGCAAAATCCGTTGCCGCAGGGGAGGAAGAGGTTTTGGGTTCAATATCCATGTGTGGTGTGTAAATTTTCGTCAACGAAAACGGGGAGGTGCCTGTGGCGGAATGAATGTGGTTGTTGTAGCTAAACTGGGTGATGGCTAGCCAATCAGCCCATTCCTCTTGTTTTTCGTGGGTGAAAATTCGTAAAAACGATTGTAATTTGTGGTTCAACCGCTCAGTTTGTCCGTCCGTCTGGGAATGGAACGCTGTTGACATATGGAGTTCAATCGATAACATGGAACTCAGTTCCTTTGTGAATTGTGCAGCGAATTGCGGGCCGCAATCCGAAACAACAGAGGATGGGAGTCCGTGGTGTTTCCACACATTGTCCCGATATAACTTAGCGGTTCCCAGGGCTGTCACAGACTTGACTGTAGGAACAAACTCTGCTTCTTTACTTAATTTATCGATAATGACTAAGACGGTGTTGAAGCCATTAGAAAGAGGAAG
>JBBPLF010000588.1:0-20389 GCA_038089615.1 Aureoboletus auriporus
GACCAACGTCGTGATCATATTGCACAAGCTATGTGGGATGACTATCAAGGAGAGCTTGCACATCATGGATTGTAGGTCATAGTATTCAGAAGCACACATACATAGGACATGTATCATGGACGATGTAGAGATACAATTTACAAAAAATGTATGATAATCAGCAATCGTCTAAGCTCATGACATCAAATTCCCGTGCTCAGCGAGCCATCTTGATCTCCGACAGCCTGCGATTCAACCATGATTTCCTTGATGCGTCATCAAGCTTCCGAAATACAATTGCTTGATTTTTGTTTGTGTCGACCGCAAGGAAATCGCTGATATCAAGGTGCTGCATAGGTGTGAGCTCACTGTGTGTGTTGAGTATGTCAATTGCTGCACTGAGATCATCAACAGGTGTGGTAGGCAGTGCCAAATTGCATGCAAGGCCCTTTACGACGGCTGCAATCTTCTGCATCGCTGCACCACCTGTTTCTTGTGCTGCCACCAATGCAGATGGGCGCGATCTTTTGTGTGAGGTGCTGAGTTCTGACCCAACAAGGGATGGAGATTGCTTTCTCTTTGTACAGCTGACGCTCATCAGCGTAGATCGAGGGGGCGTGTTGATAGCAGATTGTCCAATGAAGCTAGATGGAGCCGAAGGGGGGAGTGTGTTTGGATTGATGGAGGATGATGCTTTGGGATTCTCCGTTAGCTGTAGGGTACTGGTATCATTACCAATCTCATCCACAGCAATATACAGCTGCTGGAGGTCGAGAGAATCGAAGCCAGTGGAACCAACTGCAACTAGGGGCTTCTTGTGATTGCCAGGGGGATGCAAGATGTGCTTTCCCCAGCTCTTGGTAGGGATCAAGGCCTCAACTAAGTCAAAGTGTACAAAACCCTTTGTCTTAAAGGGCTTTGCATTCGGATGAATCTACATGATCGTCAGTAATACAACCTTGACTTCTTTTGGTACAATACCTTGGTATTCCTCATCCATGGATCTTTTTCCATGATGGTGATCCCAGCACTGTGCTTATCCGTCCACGTGAATCCAGATGTAGCCTTAAGCGCAACAACCACTTCATATTGCTTTTTCATCTACTTTTTTGGTTAGTAACAAATATCAGTTTGATCTAATAGATAAAATACTTGCAAGATGAAACCTACGCTCACAGGCGTCAGCATCTTTCCTCCCACCCTTCAAGATCGTGAATTTGATTGCTATAAGGGATGCAGCTGCCATTCAGGTGGCCCTCTTGAAATTACCGCCATCGCCAGCCTTTGGTAACTCTGCAATGAGAAATTCAAGAAGGGTGGTGGTTTCATCATCTGTCCAATTGGCAGCCTTCTTGCGAGTCTTTGAACCTTGATTATCCTCAGTCTGGAGAGGATTGACAGGCCCTTGTGAGCACAGCGACCAATTTGATAATGTACTGGATCTCGACATCCTGGAAGTAAGTAAACAGCGTCGCTATGCGCGGGCTTGAATGATCGAATGGTTCCGTGTGGCGGTACAATATTACGGGACCACACGTGACCTAAAAAATGAAAAGTCCTTTTCATTTTTCACTCGGTCTTTCACAGTCCGAACTGGACCTATTTATATATTACTACTGCGGTGCCTCGTGCCTCATCGCCCCAGTGCGGCAAACTTATAATGAGCTTTGTAATGCCCATATCAAGGTTAGCATGCCTCATAAGGCAGTCGTAAGGGGTCGTAAGTCACCCACATTATTATGGTAAAAATAAATTTGTGACAGGTGTTCAGGCTATTGTGATGGGTGGACCGCGGCAGCAGCGGCCTAGCCATTCACGTACGGTCGTGGCCCCGTGCTCCATCATAATAATTCCCCACAAGTTGTGTAGAATTATTTTCGAGGAAAGATCCCATCCCGAGATTGCCAATGAAACGAACTATCGATGCACCTGTCACCATCATCTACCACGTCCGAGAAAGCTCGTCACAAGCAACTATCCCAAACTCATCAGCACCGTCGTCCGTCATGTGCGAGTGCCTCGTTCACCACTCTATCCTTCTCTGCACTCTTGTGTGGTTGCAACCAATGCACCAACGCGAGCTCCAACGACTTGAACACATCCGCCTAGTAGTATTCGTCGAGTCACGACCATTCATGGGACTCTTATCCTGATGGTGAAGAGTCGACACTTGATAAATAACATCATGGTTTTTATCCCATCGCAGTATCCGTTTCCGTACCGACTTTCCTATCCCCATCCCGCGCGGACGGACATGTGGAAAGATCCGTTGTGTTTCTAGAATGGCTCGTTGGGACCGTTGGGATCGGGGCCCTCGTTTACCCGTGGTTATTCAAATTGTAGTGACGGTGATGGTGCTGAAACAACTCCATCAGGAGTGTCGTCTAACATCCCCAGTGTCAATCGCACCTCACCGACGCTCGAGAGTATCACCACCACTTGAAGCGCAGAGTCACAGACACGCCACCCGTCGTGGCACCCGAACGTACCTTTATCCCAAACACACCCACAGATACTCTGCCTGGACCACCAAGTCAACGCTCTCAAAAAAAAAAGGAACAATTTCGCTCGTTTTCATCATCACTGCTCCAGCCGAGACCCAGTATTATATTGTAGGTCTTGGATGGTGCACTGGCTGTAAATACCCACTTCGATATAGGACACAATAGCTGATTACGCCGGTATCATCCGCGTCCACAATCCAACATGCGGAACTATTGCTGTCTATGCCGACTGGGGAGGATGATGACTTCGCTTGAAAACCGTCACGAGGATGTAGTCATACTTGGACCTCCAAGACACTCAAGGATGGGCAAGGAATGGAACCCCGACGCGTAGGCGTCTTAGTACAATGCTGGTGGATCATTTCAAAGAGTTTTTTTGGATATCCTGGCAAAATGACCGACGTCGTGACATCATAAGTTACAGGGGACACCATCTAAAATTATCTGTTAGAGAAAAAAGTACTTGCAGTGCTAGCAGGTGTTACGGTTCAAGTTGGATGCATCCAGCCGCCGCTGGTATAGAAAGCCAGATAACTTCTTTCTGTTTGAGCTCACGTGTCACAAGGTCGGATTCGGAGAACTATGATTGGACGACTCGGAGTCCTGGCGGTCGGGCACGTCGCATACAATATAAAGTGGAAAATCTGGAGATTGGCAAGGGGATATATTCCCACCCCATGAGATCGGCGGGCCGAGGAGTAGATCGACGGGCCACTGTTGCAAAAAAAATCAATGTATATGTATAAGTACTTTGTAACCACAGTAAAGCAGTCACTGCGCATATACATCGGGAATGTAGATACGATTGTACAAGCCATTCAGTGCAATAATTGAAGGAGGAAAAAAGTGCAGCCGCGAAGGCCGTGCCAAAAAAAAGCGGCGGTAAAAAAAAAAGTTGTAAAAGCGTCCGACGTTCAGGTTCTGAGTGGTCTTATCAGCGGTAGCGCAGAATTTCACATAAGATGCATACATATCATTTATAACTAGCTGACAGTGACGTCAAAACACTCTGTCTATCGTTTCCTATGCATGCACAAAGCTCAGATCAAATTGTGTCCCTTCAAATAACCATGATTGCTGGAGGTAAGCAGAGAGTAGACCACGAGTAGTAGTGAGGTATCCAAAGGATGAGGGCACCGGTTGAACTGCGCAGCCAGCCATCATCGTGCAGTTTTCGTGTACACGTATGGTAATGTTGGGGATTAGAGATAGGAGGTGATGACGCCAAATATCCAGGATCTTGGGTGTCAAACGGCGCAGTCATGACGAACCCTGTCTCGGCATCCCAAAGCCGCACGGTTTTATCTTTAGAACCGGAGACGATGCGGTTTCCGTCAGGTGAAAACTCGACAGATGTAACCGGTGCAGTTTGTCCCTCGAACGGCCCAGCAAGAACGAACCCTGTCTCGGCATCCCAAATTTGCAAAGTATTATCGTAGTACCCAGAGACGACGCGCTTTCCACCGGGTGAAAATCTGATGACTGATGTGATCACATTGGTGTGTCCCTGTAAGGGACCAACCACGATGGACCCTGTTTCGGCCCGATCACAGATCCGCACCACTCCGTCGCTAGACCCGAAGACGACACGCTTTCCATCAGGTGTATACGCGACTGATCTGACCCAGAAGGCGTGTCCTTCGAATTCCCCAGTTACGACCAACCCTGTCTCGACATCCCAAATCACCGATGCATCTTGGGACACGGAAACGAGGCGCTTTCCATCAGGCGAGAACCCATCTGACTCGACCGATTCAGTATGTCCTGTGAAGGGCCTAGCCACGAGAGATCCTGTCCGGGCATTCAAAATCCGTACCGTTTCGTCGTTCGACCCGGAGACGACGCGGTTTCCATCAGGTAAAAACCCGACTGTTCTGACCCAAGAAGTGTGCCCCTTGAAGGGTCCAGCTATGACAGCCCCTGTCTGGGCGTTCCAAATCCGGGCCGTATTGTCGTCAGACCCGGACACGACGCGCTTTTCATCCGGTGAGACCCCACTGATCTGACCAAATCAGTATGTCCCTCGAAGGGCCCAACCACGACAGACCCTACCTCGGCATCCCAAATCCACACAGCCTTTTGTCTTCAGACCCAGACACGATGCGCTTCCCATCAGGTGAAAACCCGACTGATCTGACTATTGAAGCATGTTCCTTGAAGGACTCAGCAAGGACAGACCCTGCCTCGGCATCCCAAATCCGAACGGTTTTGTCTTTAGAACCGGAGACGACGCGCTTTCCATCAGGTGAAAATTGACTGATGTAACCGAATCTAATTGTCCCTTGAAGGGCCCAGCTACGACGGACCCAGTCCCCCCATCCCAAATCCGAACGGTTTTGTCTTTAGAACCGGAGACGACGCGTTTTCCATCCAGTGAAAACCCGACCGATGTGACCCAAGAAGTGTGTCCCTTGAAAGGTCCAACAAGGATGGCCCCAGTCTGGGAATCAATCCCATATCCGTACTGTGTTGTCCCGAGACCCAGATACGACTCGCTTTCCGTCAGGGGAAAATTTGACTGAGGTGACCGGAAACGTGTGCCTCTTGAAGGGCCCAACCATTACAGATCCGGTCTCTGCATCGCAGATCTCCAGTGTTTTGCTCTGAGACCCGAAGACTACGCGCTTCCCATCAGGTGAAAATCCAGCTGATAGGACCGAAGAATTGTGTCCCTTGAAGGGCCCAGTCACGACAGAGCCCGTCTCAGCACCCCAAATCCGGATTGTTCTGTCCCAGGACCCCGATACGACGCGCTTTTCATCAGGTGAAAACGCGACCGATTCTACCGATAAATTGTGTCCCTCGAAGGGCCCAGCCACGATATCTCCTGTCTCGGCGTCCCAAATGCGGAATGAATTGTCGTAAGACCCGGAGACGATGCATTTCCCATCAGGCGAAAACTCGACTGATGTGACCCGGGAAGTGTAACCCCTTGAAAGGTCCAGCCACGACAGAGCTTGTCTCGGCATCCCAGATCCACACTGTATTGTCTTCAGACCCGGAGACAGTGCACTTTCCATCATGTGAAAACCCGACTGATGTGACCGAAGCAGTGTGGCCACTTAAGACTTTCTGCAACGATGATATAGGATTGACACCGTTTTTCATTCGAATGATCTTCCTGAGCTTATGACCGTACACACGTCGAATATGTGAATTCTCTCGCCACATTGGCACCGCAGAGATATACAAGTGCGGTGTGCTTTGAGAAATGATTCCCCGAAAAACTGTCGTGAACCCGACGACCATGCAAGATCAGCCAACTCCTTGTTAGTGTTCTAATCAAGCGTCAATTTATTTTAAAAAAATATGACGGAAGAGATTGACACACTCGATACCATCGGTCGACTCTATTCGTGACCAGTATTACCACCTTGGTTTGACCCACCAGACTCAGTGTCTCCAGCCAAAACAACAATCGAGAACGCATGAAGGACCCCATTTCTGAGGGACCGTCAAAATTAGACAGCTCCGCGTTCGAGAGATGGAGATGGGTCGCGAAATGCAGGCAAGCGTATGCGAGGGACTCAGGAATAGACTTCTGAACACGTTGGCGTAGGTCAGGGGTGTCCTTGTTTGCCAGATGAGATGTCTGAAGACCACATATGTTGGAACCCAGTTGCTCCTTCATAAGCCGCAGGTAGGGACTGGCAAGAAACCGGTTCCGATCCAAGATGTCGATGTACCATGGATTCTTCCTACAGCGCTTGGGATCTGTGAGATAATCGACAACGGATGCATGGAGAACCCTGATTGGTTGACTTTCACTGTACCGAAGGAGAAATCGAAGGGACAAAAGGATGGTGGATGATGAGCGTTTCAATGCTAGAAGTTGATCGATGGTCAGGACGGGCATTGGTATCTGTCCAACGACGACAGCACCGACAATGGCCCGGAACTCGTCGACGAAGCGGGGATGCTTCCAATTGCCAACTGACTCCAGTACAGTAGCAAATAGACTATCGAGCCTTTGCATGCTGGTTCCACCAGATACCCAAGACTGCTTTCTGGATTAAAGGTGCTTTCAAGGAACGATACCACTGTTGAAGCCAAAATGAACACCCCCTTCATGTAGCGTGAGAATTTAAGCATGATTGGACGCCGCGGCCAGTCATCTAGAAGCCCGCACGAGGGGCGGATCGCACGGATTCTACGTGTACCATCATATAAGAAATAGAGCGCATCCATGGTACCCTCGGATGCCAAAAGCTCAGCCCAATTGATGTGTGGAGATGTCATGTCTAGCTTTTTGATGTCCGATTCGAACCGACTGGTGTTGAGAAATTTGATTGGGAGGAATCTCAGTGAACCTCTTCGCTATAAGGTCTATGAGGACCCTACGTGTTGTGGCGTCTCCACATTCATCAAGAGCATCTACGTTGGCATGCGATCAAAGGTTCATGAAGAAGTATTGCAAACTGAGTGGCGAGGGATTCGGTGGCAATCTGGGGATTCTGCTCGACAGTTTCAGGACCTCAGACCAATCACTCAAAGTGAGCTAATGATCCAAGTGAATGAGAATTCTGAAGATAGGGAAATACATCGAGAGTGCTACAGTTTATATATGCTACAAAGTAGTGCACGGACCAAGCTGTGCATGTCTGCCCTAAAGTAATGATGTCATATAGAATGTTCTGGAAAGCTTACATAAGGTGTCACGTGACTGGTCTAGGTCCATTCAGCGCTAGGCGCTATATCACAAGATGCTAGACGTCAGAGGTGAAATAAGGTTAAAAATAGTGTTCCTAACATTACCCCCTTTTTAAGGTGGAAACTCCGGAGACACTTGGAGGAAAATCAAAAAAGGAATCGTCGTATTTATTGTATTTTTTTCTGTATTCTTTAAAGTCCGTTGATTGAAATAAGGAAGATGGTGTGGGGGTCGGAATTCTGAGACATATGGGACATGTACACGGGGTGTCAGAGGAATGTTGTCGGATTACGATGGCGAGGCGGGGCGCATCAGGGTTCATACGATGGAATTCTTTAATCGCTGCTTGCGCATTGACTAATTCTTTGACGGGAATCCATTCGTTTTCGGTCCTGGGGAAACCTTTCCAGTGTACGAGATAATGTATGGTGTTACCCACATGTCGGGAATCGATTACATATTCTATTTCGTGTTCTTCAGATCCGGACACGATAACCGGTGGAGGGGGAACAGGGATGTTTTGTGATGGGAATTCACCTTTGTGATATGGGTGAAGTAGACACTCGTGGAAGACCGGATGAATGTTACGCCAAGACTTGTCTAGTTTTAGCCTATATGCGGCAAGTCCTTCCTTTTTGATGACGGTAAAGGGACCATATCTTTTGTCATCCAGTTTCTTTGAGGGTCGTTCCGTACGGATATGAGTGGATTCTAGTAGCACGAGGTCACCAGGTTTGTATTCGACAGGGGGGCGGACTTTCCTGTCGTGGAATCTTTTCATATCGTACGCGGCCATTTTCAGGGCCGACCGTGCAAGTTCCTGTGTAGTTTTCATCTCGCTTACAAATGTCGCTGCAGATGGATTTCTTTCAGTCTTCTTTTGACTGAATCCAAACCGAGGTTGCTGTCCGTAATTGAGAATGAACGGGGAGTAGGTTGTTGCCGAGGAAGTGGTTTGATTGTGTGCAAACTCGGCAATAGGGAGCCATTCTGTCCAATCAGTTTGGCGATGGTTTATGTAAATACGTAGATATTGTTCTACCCAGGCATTCACACGTTCTGTTTGGCCGTCCGTTTCGGGATGATAGGCCGTGGAGGGATTGCCTTCAATTTGCAATTGGGAATATAATTTCTTCATGAATGAAGACACGAATTGTGGACCACGATCCGAGATTACCTTCGAAGGAAGGCCGTGGAGTTTAAATATTTCGTCGCGGAATATTTTAGCGACGCCTTGTGCATTGATCTCCGTGGAGACTGAGAAAAGTCGGATCATTTTGGAAAATCGATCCACGACAACCATTATGGCATTTTTTCCCTGAGATTCTGGTAGAGGGCCAATTAAGTCGACGGAGATGACTTCCCATGGATTGGTGGGGATTTCGTTAGGGTGAAGGGGGGTTTTCTTTCCTTGTGTGTCGGGTTTGACACGTTGGCATTTGTTGCAGCCCTTTATGTATTGGCGTATATCCTTTTTTATTGTTGGCCAATAGTAACGGGTTTTGATCAAATCTTGGGTGCGTCGGATTCCAGGGTGTCCGGCGATTGGGTGATCGTGGTTTTGTTGGATCACCTTTTCGCGGAGTTGGGGATTGTGCGGGATGTAGAGGAGGATTTTCCAGTAGATGCGGTTATCTTTCATGTACCAGGGGGAATCCTTGTTTTTAAGTCCTTCTTTTACGAAAGACTCTGTTCGAAATTGGTTTTTTATTACCAGTGACTCAATCGTTTCTGACTGTTTTTGCACTGATCGAGTGTCCACCTTTTCAGGAAGGATCGCGGAGTGAGTATCCACCCTTTCAGGAAGGATCGGCATAGCCGACTCGTCACTCTTTGACTCGTCAATCAGCGAGTTTGGTATTTCCTTGTTTGGCAATGAAGGTAAAATTTGAATTTGGAGGTTGTCAGGTACCCCCTTTTCAAAGTCTGGCCTCCGGGACAGAGGGTCGGCTGGGTTCGTCTTGCCAGGACGATGTTCCAGTGTATAATGGTATTCTTGCATGATCTGATACCATCTAGCTTGTCTGTGACTCAAATCTTGTGGTTTGGTGAAGTATTCAAGATTCTTGTGGTCGGTGAGAATAAGGAAAGGATGAACAGCGTCTAGGAGATAGTGACGCCATTCCTTGAGTGCGAAGATGATCGCGGCTAGTTCTAAATCGGCAGCGTGGTAATTTCTTTCTGCTTCATTTAAAGAACGTGAGATGTACGCGATAGGGTGCCATCGATCATCTTGCTTTTGGGTGAGAATTGCACCGATTCCGATGCCAGATCCATCTGTTTCGATCCTGAAGGGATCTGAATCTGTTGGCATGCGGAGTGCTGGTGCTGTTGTAATTTTCTCTTTTAAGGACTCAAATGCTTTTTGGCAGTCGGGAGTCCAAAGGAAGGGGACTTTTTCGGATGTTAGAGAATTTAGGGGTTTGGCCATAGCCGCGAAACCTTCGATAAACCTTCGATAAAAGTTTAAGAAGCCGAGGAATCCTCGTAATTCTTTCCGATTGTTGGGTACAGGCCAATCGGTAACTCCTTTAACTTTCCCAGGGTCCATTTTTATCTCTCCTTCTGAGACAATTAACCCTAAGTAATCTGTCTCCGTGGTTTCAAAGTCGCATTTGGTGTGCTTAAGCGACAATTTATTCTCACAAAGAATTTGGAGTACTTCTTTAACTATTTTACGATGTTCATCTAAGGTGCTAGTGAAAATCATAATATCGTCCATGTAGACGATAACCTTGCCGCGGTTGATGAGATCGCGAAATATATGATTCATCATTGTTTGGAAGGTTGCCGGTGAATTGGTCAACCCAAAGAACATGACTAGTGGTTCGAATAGCCCGCGATTTGTACGGAATGCGGCTTTCCACTCGTCACCTTCTTTCATTCTGATGTTATTGTATCCCCATCGAATGTCCAATTTTGTGTAGTATTTTGCTGATTTTAATTTGTCAATGAGTTCGGAAATCAGCGGGAGTGGGTATCGGTTTTTGACTATGATGTCGTTGAGTTTACGATAGTCTTGAACCAGGCGGAGTTTGCCATCCTTCTTTTTGATAAAGAAGAAGGCGGATGCAAATGGGGATTTGGATGGTCGGATACGACCAGTTTTTAAGTTTTCTTCAAGAAACTTGTCAAGTTCCTTTTGTTCTGCAGACGTAAGGTTGTATGTCTTGCAGTCGACCTTGTGATCTCCTGGAAGGAGTTCGATAGCGTGATTCCACGGTCATCGTGGGGGAAGTTCATCAAATGTTTCCTTTGTGAAAACATCGGAAAACTCGTGGTAAGCCACCGGGACGGTTTCCTCGAATGTTTGCGCACGTTTGGCTTCGCCGGCAACAATGGTGATGTCAGTAGATAGATTGTTGATATAGGCCATCTCGATGGAAAACAGCCTTTCGGGTTCTTTGTCATTCTCGTCTTCACATGATACCACGCCTTTTTCATGGTCATTGTCACATGTGAATTCGAGAGTTTGTTCACGCCAGTCTATGATTGGGTTATGTTTGATCAACCAATCATGTCCCAGAAACACGGGGTGTGTGCTCAGGGTTGACATAGCCATGGCTATTTGTTCCTTGTGATCATTGATTTGGAGTTCAACAATCGCAAACTCTTTGATCGAACCAGCACTGTTTATGGTGCCGTCTGCGTTATATACCGGAATAGGACGTGGGAGTTCGTACGTCTTAAGTTCTTTTTCCTTCGCAAATCGTTCGTCAATCGCAGTCCCGGTGCAACCCGAGTCCAAAAGGGTTAAGACGTCGAGGGTCTCTCCTGATGGAGTTTGGATTTTTGCCGGTATTTCGAAAGCGTTGTTCGATCTTTTTCTTTGTACAAACTTAGGTTTTTGTTGAAGCTCGCGGAGTATGAATTGAGCTTCCAAAGAGGTCATATTTTTTATTTGATTTACTAATTTTAGGTTAACCTCTTCGACCCTAGTGTCGTGTACAAATGACCTAAGATGCTTCATTGCACGATCAGGTTCTTTTTGATCAATTGTTTGTTTAATCCACTGGGCAGACCAGGGATCAACAGTGTTCGTCCATCGACCTGTAATCAACTTATCCTTTTTAGGGATCACCGTAGGCTTCATGGGAGACTCAGCGTTTTGCTTATCCACCTTTTCAGGAAGGATCTCCGATGAAACCTTAGACGACTCAGTCTTTTTGGTTTCTGGACGTTTTAGGATTTTTATTGTTCGGGAATTAAGTATTGTTGGTTTTTCAACAGCCGCGCCGTTTCCGGTCGCCCGATCTGTGACGAGTTCGTCGAGTTCTGATTTTGACAGAGATGGATACATTCGCCTTATATCCATTCTTATGTTTGAAGTGTCTACTTTCATGTTTGGACACTCGACGATTTTGTATTGTTTTGTTTGACGTATTTTAAGCTTGTCACACTTAGGGGCATCACACGTTGATTCGTCGGAACACGTTTCAATTTCTAATTTATCATATTTATTTATATGTCCGTATGTAGACAAATCACGTGTGTCCTTAGGAGTAGCTAGTGCCCTTAACTCTGCTCTCCTTCTTGAAAACCCTTTTCGAGGGCTTCGATTTTTCCAGCGAGTTCTTCTCCCGTGGAATAGTTTATTGTTTTTCCCTTGTAATTAAGGGACCTTATTTGTCGAGGCCGAGGGGGGTGAGCCGCACAAGGCCAAGGTTTTGAACATTTTGCGCACTTTCCTTCAGCGCGCGCCTTGGAGAGATCCATGGGAACGTCCTTGTTCGAGAACGTCCCAGGGGTGTATAGGTCTGGGATTTTGGATGTCGAGGCATCCGAGGAGGAAGTAGGTTTTGCTGCCGAAGCAGTGCGGGGGGAGAAGTTGGAGATGGGATTTTTGCCCTTGTAATTGGGCGAGACGTAGTTGGACGTTGGATTCCAAGTCCTTGGCTGAGATTTACCCACCGGCACGGTCGAGGTGCGCTTCCGGGCGTTGATCTCTTGCCTAATTCACTCAGCACGAATAAGGGCTTGGATCCATTGTTCCAGATCCGTATTTTCCAGCATGTGTGTCTGGCTGGTTTCGACAAATTCGACGGTATCGTTGTGTACCGCCGTTCGGAGTATTTGGATCAAGAACTGACCCGCGTGTTCGATTTCGTATTGTGCCTCGTGGACACATTGCATGAACCGGATCGAGAACTCTTCGACCGATTCTCCTTGTTTTTGTTTGATTTGCCCGAGCTCTTGCTGGGCTTTCCTTTTTACGTCTGCCGGGGCGAACGTGTTTGCCAATGTTTTCTTGAATTCCTCGAATGTGATTTCATTGAGGGTGGCACCCTTGGTGTCGAGGTAGGTGTTGGCAAACCTACCCGCAGACCCGTCAACCATGAAGGACAGTACCATCATGATTTTTTGCATATTATTTGGTTGGGGTGCAAATCCCCCGAGGTAAAGTGTCATGGAGCGCCACCATGACAGGAACTTGGATTTTTGGCCATCGTAATTGGCCGGTTTTGGTAAAAAGGATTTACCGAGCTTAGGAGCGTCGGCATCGAGTGTTGGCCTATCTTTCAGAGCCGTGACGTCAAGGAGAGTATTTTTGCGCTTTTCTTGCGCATGGTAGTTGGCGATGGCAGTCGCCGTGGTATTCGTGATAAGCTCGCGGAGCTCTTCTCGTGTCATGGACACAGTGTCCGACATCCTTATTGGTTCGATGGAGAAGGTGTCGGTGGATGTTGGGGAAGACGGAGTGGGAGTGGTGTCGTTAGACACTTTGGAGGTATTTCGCAATGACCGAGTTTCTCAAGGTCCGCGTTACACACTTTCCAAGAGCTCTAGTCCGAATGCGGCGGATGGGAGCACGTTGTCCGTGTACCCTTTCAGGAATGGACCGAATGCAGTAGGAACATATAACTCTTTTCCATAAAATGCGGCAGCTATAACGAAAACTACTCCTGGGATTTTCCACAGTCGGGGAGATCTCTGTACAGGACCGGGACACCGTAGTTTATGAAATCTTAGTCGTAGTGCACTATCGACCAAAGCAACTTTATACTTTTAAAGACGTACGAGTCTATAGACTAAGCCGTATTAACCTGAGGCTTATGGCAGGATCCTAGTGCACTATGGGTGGCAGCAACGTTATCCGTATTTAGACGGCGGACGACCGTATATGCAGTCCTTATTTGGAGACTCCCCAAGTATATGTCACGTGTATACAAACGGTGTAGTCGCCACTCAGGCCTCGTGGAGAGGGTGAAACGTTTGGCAGTGATCTGCGCCTACCCGCAAGCAGGTATTAAAGCGTCGGGATGACTCCTAGGTTCTCGACCCAAAGAGGTTGCGTTTGTCGCCACACACGTTAACCCTCGTGGCCGGGTATGGGATGCTCAAGTGAGCAGAGATGGATATAACAACGGCGAAGAAGTTTTGCACGTCGAAGGCAAGTGGTAAATGGAACAGATATGCAAATGCACGTGTAAAGAGGAGCGGCGTCGTGAAGTAAAGACGAGGCTCAGTAGGATATCTTCAGAATTATTTCAGGACCTCAGACCAATCACTCAAAGTGAGCTAATGATCCAAGTGAATGAGAATTCTGAAGATAGGGAAATACATCGAGAGTGCTACAGTTTATATATGCTACAAAGTAGTGCACGGACCAAGCTGTGCATGTCTGCCCTAAAGTAATGATGTCATATAGAATGTTCTGGAAAGCTTACATAAGGTGTCACGTGACTGGTCTAGGTCCATTCAGCGCTAGGCGCTATATCACAAGATTCTAGACGTCAGAGGTGAAATAAGGTTAAAAATAGTGTTCCTAACATTACCCCCTTTTTAAGGTGGAAACTCCGGAGACACTTGGAGGAAAATCAAAAAAGGAATCGTCGTATTTATTGTATTTTTTTCTGAATTCTTTAAAGTCCGTTGATTGAAATAAGGAAGATGGTGTGGGGGTCGGAATTCTGAGACATATGGGACATGTACACGGGGTGTCAGAGGAATGTTGTCGGATTACGATGGCGAGGCGGGGCGCATCAGGGTTCATACGATGGAATTCTTTAATCGCTGCTTGCGCATTGACTAATTCTTTGACGGGAATCCATTCGTTTTCGGTCCTGGGGAAACCTTTCCAGTGTACGAGATAATGTATGGTGTTACCCACATGTCGGGAATCGATTACATATTCTATTTCGTGTTCTTCAGATCCGGACACGATAACCGGTGGAGGGGGAACAGGGATGTTTTGTGATGGGAATTCACCTTTGTGATATGGGTGAAGTAGACACTCGTGGAAGACCGGATGAATGTTACGCCAAGACTTGTCTAGTTTTAGCCTATATGCGGCAAGTCCTTCCTTTTTGATGACGGTAAAGGGACCATATCTTTTGTCATCCAGTTTCTTTGAGGGTCGTTCCGTACGGATATGAGTGGATTCTAGTAGCACGAGGTCACCAGGTTTGTATTCGACAGGGGGGCGGACTTTCCTGTCGTGGAATCTTTTCATATCGTACGCGGCCATTTTCAGGGCCGACCGTGCAAGTTCCTGTGTAGTTTTCATCTCGCTTACAAATGTCGCTGCAGATGGATTTCTTTCAGTCTTCTTTTGACTGAATCCAAACCGAGGTTGCTGTCCGTAATTGAGAATGAACGGGGAGTAGGTTGTTGCCGAGGAAGTGGTTTGATTGTGTGCAAACTCGGCAATAGGGAGCCATTCTGTCCAATCAGTTTGGCGATGGTTTATGTAAATACGTAGATATTGTTCTACCCAGGCATTCACACGTTCTGTTTGGCCGTCCGTTTCGGGATGATAGGCCGTGGAGGGATTGCCTTCAATTTGCAATTGGGAATATAATTTCTTCATGAATGAAGACACGAATTGTGGACCACGATCCGAGATTACCTTCGAAGGAAGGCCGTGGAGTTTAAATATTTCGTCGCGGAATATTTTAGCGACGCCTTGTGCATTGATCTCCGTGGAGACTGAGAAAAGTCGGATCATTTTGGAAAATCGATCCACGACAACCATTATGGCATTTTTTCCCTGAGATTCTGGTAGAGGGCCAATTAAGTCGACGGAGATGACTTCCCATGGATTGGTGGGGATTTCGTTAGGGTGAAGGGGGGTTTTCTTTCCTTGTGTGTCGGGTTTGACACGTTGGCATTTGTTGCAGCCCTTTATGTATTGGCGTATATCCTTTTTTATTGTTGGCCAATAGTAACGGGTTTTGATCAAATCTTGGGTGCGTCGGATTCCAGGGTGTCCGGCGATTGGGTGATCGTGGTTTTGTTGGATCACCTTTTCGCGGAGTTGGGGATTGTGCGGGATGTAGAGGAGGTTTTTCCAGTAGATGAGGTTATCTTTCATGTACCAGGGGGAATCCTTGTTTTTAAGTCCTTCTTTTACGAAAGACTCAGTTTGAAATTGGTTTTTAATTACCAGTGACTCAATCGTTTCCGACTGTTTTTGCACTGATCGAGTGTCCACCTTTTCAGGAAGGATCGCAGAGTGAGTATCCACCCTTTCAGGAAGGATCGGCATAGCCGACTCGTCACTCTTTGACTCGTCAATCAGCGAGTTTGGTATTTCCTTGTTTGGCAATGAAGGTAAAATTTGAATTTGGAGGTTGTCAGGTACCCCCTTTTCAAAGTCTGGCCTCCGGGACAGAGGGTCGGCTGGATTCGTCTTGCCAGGACGGTGTTCCAGTGTGTAATGGTACTCTTGCATGATCTGGTACCAACGAGCTTGTCTACGACTAAGATCCTGAGGTTTGGTAAAGTACTCAAGGTTCTTATGGTCGGTGAGGATGAGAAAAGGATGAACAGCGTCAAGTAAATAATGACGCCATTCTTTGAGTGCAAAGATGATTGCAGCAAGTTCTAAATCAGCAGCGTGGTAGTTTCTTTCTGCGTCATTTAAAGAACGTGATATGTAAGCGATGGGATGCCATCGATCATCTTGCTTTTGGGTTAGGATTGCACCGATTCCGATGCCAGATCCATCGGTTTCGATCCTGAAGGGATCTGAATCTGTGGGCATGTGGAGTGCCGGTGCTGATGTAATTTTGTTTTTTAAGGACTCAAATGCATTTTGGCAATCGGGAGTCCAAAGGAAGGGTGTTTTTTCGGATGTGAGAGAGTTTAGGGGTTTGGCCGTAGCCGCGAAACCTTCGATGAATCGTCGGTAAAAGTTTAAGAAGCCAAGGAATCCTCGGAGTTCCTTGCGATTGGTGGGTATAGGCCAATCTACTACTCCTTTGACTTTTCCAGGGTCCATTTTGATCGCTCCTTCAGATACGATCAGGCCTAGATAATCAGTTTCTTCTGTTTCAAAGTCGCATTTGGTGTGCTTAAGCGACAATTTATTTTCTCGAAGAATCTGGAGTACTTCTTTTACTATTGTACGATGTTCATCTATGGTACTAGTAAAGATCATTATATCGTCCATATAGACGATAATCTTGCCGCGGTTGATGAGGTCGCGAAATATGTGATTCATCATTGTTTGGAAGGTTGCAGGGGAGTTTGTCAACCCAAAGAACATAACAAGTGGTTCGAATAGGCCGCGGTTTGTTCGGAACGCAGCTTTCCACTCATCACCTTCTTTCATCCGTATATTGTTGTAACCCCAACGGATATCCAATTTTGTATAGTATTTTGCTGATTTTAGTTTGTCGATGAGTTCGGAAATCAGCGGGAGGGGATATCGGTTCTTGATCGTTATGTCATTGAGTTTACGATAGTCTTGAACCGGGCGGAGTTTGCCGTCTTTTTTTTTGATGAAGAAGAAGGCGGAGGTGAAAGGGGACTTAGAGGGGCGTATTCGGCCCGTTTTGAGATTTTCTTCAAGAAACTCGTCAAGTTCCTTTTGTTCTGCTGACGTTAAGTTGTACGTTTTGCAGTCGACCTTGTGATCTCCTGGAAGGAGTTCGATGGCATGATCCCATGGTCGTCGTGGGGGAAGTTCATCAAATGTTTCCTTTGCAAATACATCGGAAAACTCGTGGTAAGCCGCCAGAACGGTTTCCTCAAATGTTTTTGCACGTTTGGTTTCGCCGGCAGCAATGGCGATGTCGGTAGAAAGGTTATTTATATATTGAGCATCGATTTGGAAAAGACGCTCGGGTTCTTTGTCGTCATCCTTGTCATCAGGAACTGTGATGTCATGATCATTTTCACATGTGAATTCAAGGGTTTTGTTGCGCCAGTCTACAATTAGGTTGTGTTTATGTAACCAATCGTAACCTAAGAATACAGGGTGTGTACTAAGGTGAGACATGGCCATGGCGATTTGTTCCTTGTGATCATTGATTTCGAGTTCAACGATCGCAAACTCTTTTATCGAACCAGCACTATTAATTGTGCCGTCGGCATTGTACATGGGGATCGGACGTGGAAGTTCATACGTCTTTAGTCCCTTTTCCTTTGCAAATCGCTCATCGATAGTGGTTCCGGTACATCCGGAGTCCAATAGGGCTAAAACGTCGAGGGTTTCACCTGATGGAGTAAGGATGTTTGCCGAAACTTCGAAGGCATTGTTCGATCTTTTTTGTTGTACAAATTTAGGTTTTTGTTGAAGCTCGCGGAGTGCGAATTGAGCTTCCAAAGAGGTCATTTCTTTTATTTGTTTGATTAATTTTGTCGATACCTCTTCGACCCTTGATTCGTGAACGAATGACCTTAAATGCTTGATAGCACGATCAGGTTCCTTTTGATCAATTGTTTGTTTAATCCACTGGGCGGACCAGGGATCAACAGTGTTGGTCCATCGACCTGTAATCAACTTATCCCTTTTGGGGATCACCGTGGGTTTCATGGGAGACTCAGCACGAGGCTTATCCACCTTTTCAGGAAGGATCTCCGATGAAACCTTAGATGACTCAGTCTTTTTGGTTTCAGACCTTTTCAGGATTTTTATATTTCGGGAATTAAGTACCACCTTTGCAGGGGCCGCGCTGTTTTTTACAGTCACCCGTTTCTCAGAGAGAAGTTCGTCGAGATCGGAGTTTGACAATGAAGGATACATGCGTCGCACGTTCATTCGTTTGTCTGAGTTGTTAGTTTTCAACTCCGGGTATTCGATTACTCTTATTTTGATTTCTTGTTTGACAGGTTCTTTTACGTGATCGTCACTCACACGGGTCTCACATTTCGATTCGTCATCAAGACATTCTTCGATTTTTAATTTATCGTATTTATTTACATGTGCGTACGATGAGAAATCAGAAATGTCCTTAGGAGAGGTCAGCGACCTTAATTCTGCTCTCCTTCTTGAAAACCCTTTTCGAGGGCTTCGATTTTTCCAGCCAGTTCTTCACCGGTGGAATATTGAATTGTTTTCCCTTTATAATTAAGGGAACGGATTTGTCGGGGACGTGGTGGGTGTGCGGCACAAGGCCACGGTTTCGAACATTTCGCACATTTTCCTTCAGCGCGTGCCTTAGAGAGGTCCATAGGAACGTCTTTATTAGAGAACGTTCCCGGGGTGTAGAGGTCGGGAATTTTAGATGCCGAGGCATCCGAAGACGAAATTGGTTTTGCTGCCGAGGCAGCGCAGGGGGCGAAGTTTGAGATGGGGTTTTTGCCCTTGTAGTTGGGCGATACGTAATTTTGTGTAGGACTCCAAGTCCTTGGCTGAGATTTACTCGCCGGCACGGTCGAGGCGCGCTTACGAGCATTGATCTCTTGCCGGATTCATTCGGCACGAATCAGGGCTTGGATCCATTCTTCAAGATCCGTATTTTCCAGCATATGCGTCTGGCTGGTTTCGACGAATTCGACCGTGTCGTTATGTACGGCCGTCCTTAGGATTTGGATCAGGAACTGACCCACGTGTTTCACATCATATTGCGCCTCGTGGACGCTTTGCATGAATCGGATGGTAAATTCTTCCACCGATTCTCCTTGTTTCTGTTTTATTTGCCCGAGCTCTTGCTGGGCCTTTCGTTTTATGTCTGCCGGGGTGAACGTATTTGCCAATGTTTTCTTGAATTCCTCGAATGTGATTTCATCGAGGGTGGCGCCTTTGGTATCCAGGTAGGTGTTGGTGAACCTTCCTGCAGAACCTTCGACCATGAAGGATAAGACCATCATGATCTTTTGCATATCATTTGGTTGAGGGGCGAACCCTCCGAGGTATAGTGTCATGGAGCGCCACCATGACAAGAACTTTGCTTTTTGGCCGTCGAAGTTGGCCGGTTTTGGTAGAAATGATTTGCCGAGCTTGGGAGCATCGGCTTCGAGTTTCGGCCCGTCTTTCAGGGTCGAGGGTTCAGGTAGAGATGTTTTACGTCTCTCTTGTTGGTCGTGGTAGTTGGCGATGGCAGTCGCCGTGGTGGTTGCGATGAGGTCGCGGAGTTCATCCCGCGTCATTTGGATGGTATCCGACATCCTTATTGGTTTGGGTGGGAAGGTGTCGGCAGAGGATATTGGGGATGTCGGGGTCGGTGTTTGTGTCCTAGACACATTGGAGGTGTTTCGCAATGACCGAGTCTCTCAGGGTCCGCGCTACGCGTTTCACCTGAGCTCTAGTCCGAATGCGGCGGATGGGAGCGCGTTGTCTGTGTACCTGTCTGGCAGGGATGGACCGAATGCGGTAGGAACGTATAACTCTTTTCTGTAAAATACGGCAGCTATAACGAAAACTACTCCGAGATTTTTCCACAGTTGGGGAGATTTCGGTATGGGACCGGGACACCATAGTTTGTGAAATCTTAGTCGTAGTGCACTATCGACCAAAGCAACGTTATACTTTTAAGGACGTACGGGTCCGTAAACTAAGCCGTATTAACCTGAGGCTTATGGCAGGACCCTAGTGCACTATGGGTAGAAGCAACGTTATCCGTATTTATAAACGGCGGACGACCGTATGTGCAGTCCTTATTTGGAGACTCCCCAAGTATACGTCACGTGTATACAAACGGCGTAGTCGCCACTCAGGCCTCGTAAGAGGGTGAAACGTTTGGCACGAATCTGCGCCTACCCGCAAGCAGGTATTGAAGCGTCGGGATACGTCCTAGGTTCTCAACCCAAGGAGGATGCGTTTGTCGCCACACACGTTAACCCTCGTGGCCGGGTATGGGATGCTCAAGTGAGCGGAAAGAGATACAACGACGGCGAAGAAGTTTTGCACGTCGAAGGCAAGTGGTGATAGGAACGGGTATGCAAATGCACGTGTAAAGAGGAGCGGCACCTTGAAAGTAAGGGCGAGGCTCAGTAGGATATCTTTGGAATTATTTCAGGACCTCAGACCAATCACTCAAAGTGAGCTAATGATCCAAGTGAATGAGAATTCCAAAGATACAGAATA
>JBBPLF010000589.1:0-20346 GCA_038089615.1 Aureoboletus auriporus
TCACAGAGATGGGGTTGTTGTACCCAAGGAGATGACCCGCATGAGCGACAAGGACATATGTCCAACCACGTTCCTGGTGGACAACGCCACCTAGTTCCCCTGCGTCGTTGTACCACGGTGTTTCTGGTTTGCGTGTGAAACCCTGGATCCCACCAAATGTTGTGTTCTATCCACTGAAGTGTCAGAACGCGTCAAAAACGTGCGAAAAGCGTACTTGAATGGCAACTGCATGTGCGATTAGCGGATGGACGTGATTGTGGAAAGGAAGAGCCTACTTTGAGAACCAAGATGAGGGACAGCGGAATCATCGTTTCCAGAATATATGACGACCTTCATGTTGTGCGCCGTCGCATTCGTCGCAAGGTCTGACAAAAATGCCATCGGTCTGACCCTCTGTGAGAATTTGATCACGCCGATCACGACAAGTACTCACTCAACACCTGTGAATCAGTGATCGTGAGCAAACCATTCAGGTGTGCAGTGAGATGAAAGAGCGAGACTCACTTGGGTCTCCATACACATTAGCTGCGAGCAAGCTGGATCATTACTTGTTTCTGGGTCAGCACTGGTCGCTTACTGGGCTCATTGGTGGGTGTAAAGGGGGCAATTATCTCCTTCCAATCCTTGCTCGTTGGTGCATGAATCGCAGCACGCGTACGGCGATCTGAAGCAACGTGAGTTATATGAACCTCGTCTGCGACCGACAGACGAACCATTGAGAAAGACACTTGCATCGAAGGGCACTTCGGGACTCAACGCATCGGGAATGTTGTAGGGATCAAATACTCTGCCCAATGCTAGAAGAGAATGGGATAATCAAACGGAGCGGGAGCAAATGGAAACGTACACCAAGGAAAGGTATAATTGATCGCATAGTCGACCATCTCCGAATATAGATCACACTGATACCAAGGGTCGATGGATCCATTTGCGCGACCAGAAAGGTCACGTTTCCACGCATCTCGCGCGTAAATTCTCTTGTCGTGCTCCAAAATAACATTACCGCGCTCTCTGAGTTTCGCGGCAAGCCGATCCTGTACATCAACCATAAGCTGCCCCTTTGTGAGTTTCGCACTAGCTTTTCCAGCAGATCCTCCGGAGCCGTAGGACGCCAATGAAGCATTCAGACTTGGAAAGTGACCAGGCTGAGGGTATTTGAGGGAGAGGTTGTACCCGCAGAGGTCGCTCCTAAACGGAGGAAATAAATGAACATTCCTAGTTTTCGCATCGCACCGTCTTGAACCCACTGTTCTTGAAAGTATTGAAGGACCTCGATATCGTACCCGATTATTTGTGGGTAGGTCTCAAGCACGCTCACCACAGGCAATTCAAGGCATGTCTGTATGGATGTAATAGCCCCATCACCAATGGCAATTCCCTTGAGATTAACGGGCGGGCATTCCATCTCGAAGTACGTTTTGGTGATGTAAGGCTGGATCGACGTCATATGGATCGGTTGGAAGCGCAGTGAATGGACACTTACTATGTACGTCCCAGCATAGCTCTCACCGGTGATGATCAATGGTCGTTTGGCGAGATTAGGGAATACTTTCACAAAGTTTTCCAGGAAACCCATCTGTCGATCGTTAGCATGGCACTGAGCCTGCGCACCGCTGATACTCACGAAATCAGTACCGAGCTGGTCTTCATCGGAGACTGAAACAGATATCAGGGAAATAATACAACAAAAATTAGAACATGATGTGGCATACTCACCCTGTCCATCTGCGTCGACTGTACCGAAACCTGTTCCACTGAGGGAAAATGTGAATCTGTCGGCATTGAAACGAGAACGCGACGTACACTGGCTGATCAATCCAAACATAATCTGCGACGGTAGTCCATGCATGCTGATTTTCAACGGCTGAGTAGTCCCCCTGTATGTGAATTGGGCCGTTCTAAGGTGCGCATATCAATGCGACATTCATGTATAGGAAACAAGAAACGAACCTCAAACAAGAGTCCAACCAGACTCGAGCCGCCAGGACTATGCAGAATGATGATAACCATCGACCATGCAGCATGTATGGACTCGCAAACTCACCCCCCATTGAGCCAGACTGCCCAAGGCTCAGTACTGTCCGCAGTGAATGACCCATTCGAAGACTCGAAGGCCCAAAAGAACAGAGTATCGTTCGGATGACCCGCTCTTTGCACGGGGATATTGCCTGCCCAGTTCCGAGCAAGTGGCCATGTCACGTTTGGAAGATTGTCTGTCACCTGAAAATCTACAGGACGGGCGTGAGTGTTATAATGTTATGACATATAACATAGAGCCAAGACATACACTCCTGCCATGTTGGACTGTAATCGCCTGACGGCATTCCGGGATAGGCATGAGGCCAGGAATCTTGGGTCGCATTCTGGAACTGGGCCAGCGCGAGATTGAACGAGGAGGCTGACAACAGCAGAGCGGCGCATGATGCGAAGGACATGGCAGAATACAGAAAGCTGTGGTCCTGTAGGCTTCCAAGTACGTTTTATGTGGAATCCAAACGTCCGCTATGAAGACTAAAGATAGTGAACCATATTTTTGGCGGCTGTCAGAGGTGCGGCTAGTTGTTGACAACAGCACGGCAAATTGGTGACGGAGGTTGACTCACTGTCTGCGTCCGTACACGACAGTGACAAGGTAACAAGACAGCTGATCATCCGGTCTAGTCAGCCTCGCGGAAAGGTATTGTCCTGTGGACTTATAAGCATGAAGTTTTATAATTATGGAATCTAAAACGTGCGCTTATGAACATCCCAAATATCCCAGAATCCAAGTAGGATGCGAAATTAAATAATAGAATGTTGCATGTTGTGACATGTCATGCCTGGCCTGACAAACTTGACATGGAACCCTGGCCTGGGGTTCTGCCGAATTCTTCCAAGGTTTCCGGACTCACCAGGTTTTTGGAAAAATCCTGCCATTCTGTCTACAACACTAGCCCGGGCACACTCATCATGATGGAACCAGTTCGGCGCTGCAAATCGACCGAAACGGACCCGGCCATCTGGGTGAGTTGGAACGCGGAAGTACTACTGTAGAAAGGATGGTCATATACCACATTCCGGCCGTTGCCACGTACTTCAAAATCACTCGCTGCGACGCTGTCGTCGGAAGTGATTCCTGTTTCTACGACCGTCGTGACACCTCTTTCTTTCCTTCACGAGGTCCGACGTGACAAGAGGAGTCTGTGGTATCCAAGAAGACAGCCACTTTCACCAGCGTGACGACACCGTCACGGTTGACGCCGCTTACTTCAAAGCTGTAAAGACACAAATACGGGATCTGAATCCCTACCGTACGTTCAGTAGGCCTCCACTGTGTGACCTCTACGATAGGGATAGGGATACAGTTCAACACACCCGCGAGATTCACCTTGGCACAATGACAACACACGATGTCAACTACACCTATAAATCCAGATCCAAAAAATGTGAATTTTAGTACAACTTTCACTAGGCTCAAAATACATCCGGCCAGAGTAGGGATCGTAGCCCTCCAGAATCCATCCATCAAAAAGTGAAGGGATGTGATTTCGATAGCCTTACCCTCTGGCTCTCTGTATACGTCATACTCGAATACTGCGAGTATCTTATGTGTATGAAATACCTGGCCAGTGCGACGAGAGGTTTGAAAGAAATAGTTCTTGTCAGAAGCCCTGCCAGCGCGAAGGGTGTCATATTTCGGAAGAGAAAGAGTAGGAATTGAAGAATACTCTACACCCATTTCGATGGTGACGAGGATGTCTTGTGTGGATAGGTCAAGGAAAAATTCTTATGTTCCGATAACCGGCGAAACAAACAGGCGGTGCCGTTTGTCATGCTCGTAACCATGTCCGAAATAGTGCCCTGGTATGAGAGGCTGGGAGGTGAACTTCTCATACGTATTCAGAGGAGGAGGAAGAGTAAACGCCATATGATCCACCTATCTTTGTTGAATCGGGACCCAGCTACGAGAATGCGCTGCGCTGACGCCACCGGAGAAATATTGATGAGTCTTTGTCACAGACATTAAGCTTTGGGGGAGAATGGGGTGCGCGAGTCCACCTTGTTTAAGCGCCAGCGAAATGGAAGGAGTAGGAACGGCCTACGTACATGCACGTCCAAGGCGATGATGTTACACCAATCATCGTCCCCATATCACAATCACGCGAGGATCAAGTGACACACACAGCCAGCAGTACTCAATATTGCTCGTGTTTGAACTGGCGAAAAAGATGGAGAGTTGTTCGGTTACTACATCACAAAAAATAGATTGAACTACTATCGATGTCAGTACTTGAGTGTATAGAAGTGCATTTATATCGACCTATCCCACGTCCGAAGGACTTGTACTAGTAGCATCATATGATCAAGAAGTCGAAGAAACATGTTTACATCGGGACCTTACGCCTTAAAGTACTAGTGTTGCGGCCACCTCCAGAAGCTAGTAACTCCACCGAGTATTTGGCAACCGATTTACGTTGCAGTCATTACCGAGTCACATCCCCGAGCACGTCTCCCCGGTAAGTATGACGACTCGCCCCGCTTAAATTCCCGTACCTGTTTCGACGGCAACTCTGAATCGCCAGTCGCGATACCTCTTTCTTTCCTTCTTTTTTTCCGCATCCGCTACCAACCCTCTCCTTCCATCAGTCCAACGATCAGCCCTACAGCATGTTTGAATACGTATATGTACATCCAAAGAGAGGATATAATTTACACCACCCGTGACGAGAAAGCGTCCACAATGCGACACAACACACAGCCATACTCAAAGTCCATATGCAACCCTACTCCCCCCCAACACCCACAGACGATGCATTAAACATGGCCTTGAGCGCCAAATCGTTCCTTTTTTGCCTCACCCTCTCCACTTCCTCAGCCCCACCCGTCATCTTCAGCTTCTTCCCACTCACAAACCCCTCAAGCTCGTTCTGAAATGCATCCGACCGACTCGCCAACTCCCGCTCGCGCACCTTTTGATTCGCTGCAATCGCCTTCATTCGTTTATCAGGATCCACCGCTGCCCCTCGAATCTCCATCATCACCGTACTCAACCCTTGATGGCCTTCGTCTGTTGACGCCGGCTTGAATGTGCGTCCCCGTCCGCTCCCGCCTCCGCCCATACCTGTTCCCCCACCGCCTCGAATTGAGATCACCTTTCGGACGTGTCCGTACACATCGGTGAGCGCCTTGTGATCCTCGAGCAAATCTCCCAACAACTCTTCTTGGTGTCCTAAAAACCCCTGTTCCTCCACTATATTCTGCAACTCTTCCTCCCACGTCTTCTTCCACATGGGCTTGATCGTATCAATGTGCTCTTTCAAATTCGCAAGCTCGTTCGCCGTGTTCGCCACGTCGTCTGATATCGTCTTGAGCAGTTGCGGCTTCGGCGTCACCTGTCGTTTGATCACATCCTCTTTCAATGCCTCCACCGTATCTTGCAGTTCCTCGATCTTGGTCAGCACGTTTTGACTTCTCGTATCCAGCTTGGTCTTGCCCGTATCGATGTAGGCCCGCGCACCGCCCACCTTGGCGTTGGCGAGTTGCTTGACGGTCTGCGTCTGCGTACGCAGTGCCCCAAGCGACTCCTTCGTCGACTTCATAAACTCGGTGTACAGCTGCCTCATGATCCCAAGATCACGTCGCAGATTCTGAACCTCGTCGAATTGCGTTTTAAGATCGTCCACGACCCGGCTCGAATACTCGGACATGCCCGTCGCTTGTGGTTGTAGTTGCAACGACTGGCCTGTCGCTTGGGGGAAGATGAATGGGTTAGATTGGTTGTGCGCATCGCCAACGATACGCGAGAGTCGGTGGGCGCCGTGCGCGAATTGTTTTTCAGAGGGCCGGTCGGCGACGGGGGTGCTCTCTGCGAAATCATGTGCAACGATTGGGTTGAAATGCATAGAGGACCGTTTATTGCCACCCATCGCGCTCTTGAGCTCTTTGAGATCGTTGGACAATGTCGATATCTGTGCATCAATGTGTTGCTTGATCTGATCCAGCGCTGACGAAAACGGTCATCAATGATCCACATCGGTGCAGGACGACTCACGTTCTATATTGAGCGACAACAAACACTTTTCTTTTACCTCGTCAATGTCCTCTAGTTCGTACTGCACCCCGCTCGATGGATCTCGAATATAAATCGCCGGAAAGTTTTCCATCCCTGGGTTATAAGAAAACTTGTCCACAAAAAGCATCCGAAGGGACGCAAACGTCAACCCAGGCTCGAGCGTGATCTTTTTCACCTCCCGACCGACCTGTAGGAATACAGGAAACGCCGACGACGGAGAAGGATCATCAGGCTCTACCTCTTCTGCCAATTTACTTAGATACGTTGGCGTCCGAGACAAGACAGGCGTAGGCACCACCGACGGTGGTAATGGTGGGACTGGCGGCGCAACCTCGAGGTTCGCAGGCGAGGGCGTACGCATTGTCCGCTTCGCACCCTCACGTTTCCCCTCTGCTTCGTCCACCTCGGTCAACACCGCCAGATCACCCGGCGTCAATGTCGACGAAGCAGCCATCGAGCGACGATTCGAGGACGAAGGGATGGATCGCTCGCGCGTGATCGCACCACCCGTCATCTTACTGAAATGATACGTCGAGAAGCGCTTGGACGCCCGTCGTTCCAGTGCCTCACTCTTCTTGAGCGCGGCGAGGTAACTCGCGACCGCGGGTGTATCGGGAGATTCTATCGGGGGCGTCTGCGGAGGTGAAGGGTCGATGCCATTGATGTCATTCCGATCTGACGAAGGTTCTTCAATAACGACGGTTGGTGGGCTCGTCGGTGGTGGTGGTGGTGGAGAAACAGGCTTATCGACGAGAGAGTAACGTTTGACTGAGGGTGGGACCGGGGCAGATTGAGCCGGGAGTGGTTCTATTTCCGGTGTAGGTGGGTGAGAAGCACGTAGATTTGGCAGTGCCGGCACAGGGTCAGGAGGCTGAGAGCTCCGTGTGGAGGGTGGTGGCTGTGCCGCTTGGGCGAGCTGGCCATTGGAATGAGAATGTCTGGTCGCAGTCTTGTCGTTGGGCGTGGGTGGGTCGTCGTCCGGTTCTTGAAATACGGGGGGCGGGGTCATACGGGACTCGGGCGGCTTGGAGACATGAGTCGGTCTTGCCGGTTGGGAGTGCCGCGCGGCAGGGGCATTCTCCCTCTCTCTCTCCACATGCCGTTCTTCATCGACAAGACTCCGCGATAACTGCGACCGGCGTTGTTTTCCATCGTCTTCTTGTTTCGAGGTCGCCTTATCGGACTTGGAAGAGCGGGAGCTTGTACGTGCATGGGAGGAGCGATGGCGGGGCTGCTCCGAGACGATGCGACGATACATGGATTGTTTGGTACGGAGGCCTTGCAAGAGGCGCGTGATGATCGCGCGGACCTTTGGTAGATATATCGCCAGATTGTCTGGGGTTGCGTCTTCAGCCAAACAAGTTTCGAGCACGTCACGCAGGTCTTCGGGGATGGACATGAGGTCTCTAAACATAAGCTTGGCGGTGAGCACACGAGGGGGGCATGGTGATGGGGCACCGCACGTCATTTCTATATCGAAAGATGCAAACGCAGCCACTGCCGCGTTGAAATCATTGCCTAGACGGACGTAGACGTCGCTGATCTGTGTTTCGGTGAGCTGAAGGTTGCTCCACATCGTCAGTGACTCGAGGAGTTGCTTTATGGCGACGAGGAGTCGTGTGACGGCGGATTCGACTGCAGGCTAAAGCGGTCGCGATCAGAGCGTGCGATCAGACAAAGAACGAGACTTGCGTGCGCAGAGCGTACCGAGCGCGACGAGGAGGACGAGGAGGACACGGAATGGTTGTCGCGACGGGGCTTGTGTCCATCGTTTGGCGGTGGGGGCTGTTGGGACGAGGAGGAGGAGGAAGACATGAAGAAGAGGGTGTACGCCAGCTGTGGGAAATTCGGCTCTAATTCTACGTGAAATAAATTACAAGTCTCACCCCACCCCACAATGACGAGCTCGTCCAGTCCCCCCCTCGTGCCCACTACGCTTGTACGTCGCGTACAACCCGGAACCGCCGGTCAAACCTGCCGGATACCTGAACAGCATCAAGGCACACACACTTACCCAACCTTGCCATACCCAGAATGTCGAACTTTTCTACCGCTCACAATATGCACCCTATCACAACTGATTGGACATCATCTAGGATGTAGCCGGTCCATTTCTCTTCTTGATGCTCCAAACCGATGATGGAGGCGGACTCCTTTTCATTGATCTTTGTCTCACTATTGTGCATTGCTGACTTTGCTCGAGGAATCTGCTTTCCCTCAAAGTTGATTCTTATCTTTTCATCAGTGTCGCCCCTCCCGTCGTCTCACCCTTCCGTACTCCTGGCGTGCGCTGGAAGAAATACCGGACCAAGAATACGTGCTTTCTTCCCATTGTCGCCTTCCGTGCTGCCAGAAGCATCATAATGCACAATTGCCAGCTATCTAAAGCGCTTACTCTCCCTTTGATGCTTAGCACTCTACTTGTCAACGTCGAATCATCCCGTCACGACCACCGTCCACAAAGTGTTCTCCGTCGGCGAAGAACGCCACGCACCCGACATTTATTTTAATCTCTTGCATCTGAACGATCATGCCGGAAGACTTGTTTTCTTGGTTCCTCGCTAGTACTGCGCTTTCCTCCATTTCTTGACGCTGGTCTGTCTCCAGTCGATTCTTGTATTGTCGTCAGCGTCGCGTCCCCCTCCGTTCCGTTGTGACACCTGGCGTACGCTGGAAGACACGCTGGACTAGGTATTGGAATGGTGGAGAGAAGAATGCCCATTTTCAACTTGCTCCTTGGCATGCACGTGTCCCTTATCGGAAACCATCGTGTTGCCCCGTGTCCTGGGCAGTGGACACTTTCTCTCCCCTTCAGTTTCATTGCGTACATGAGAATGATGCTCCAGGCTGGTAAAATGGATACCACGAAGTGCGCAATAACCCTAGCACGATGACAGGACTTTCTTTGTGTTGTCAGGGACTACGAAACGCTGGATCTTGTCGACTCTTTCCTTCGACCACATGAACGTATCCCTTCCGCATGCCCAGCATATTTTTAGATCAATGTCTAGCTGTTAAATCATGCGGTCAAAGGCTAGGAGCCTTTTTCAGATGCCATACACCCATTCCATCACCTTGCAGGCAGGCGCAGAGCTCGTCGCGGGACAGATCAAAGTCGGATTGAATACGTTGATAACATATTGTGGCCTTCCGATGGGACAAAGAGACCCTGGATATGCGATCGTCCTCTGTTGGCGTGACTAGGGAGATCTACTTTTTCTCCAACGGCTGTTCACCAGAGGGCGTCGATTTTTGTGGTGATATCACTCCTTCTCTTTTCTTCTGCCATCGTCCTTTCCGGTCTTGCGCCACAAATCAAATAAAGTGGTCTGGCATGCATGCTGCCATCGCCTGTCGTCATCGACTTTGAACGTTGAACCACGAGTCTGAGAGAGGCACGGCCTGCGTACTAGTATGTAGGCGTTTCCCCAGGCAGCAGAAGCTGAGTATTGGTGATGCGATTAATATCGAGAGCAGTATATACATGTTCTGGAAATAATGTGAGATACGTGCACGACGTGCATCGAGTCATGATAAAACTACTGAACGTCGATCGTGCAGATATTGTCTATCAAGTCATTCAACGGCACATCTTTACATACCTGAACCATAATCAAACTGTCCGATGCAACACGCCTGTATTCGACGCGGGAGATCTGCTCAAACAACAATGCCCCAAACGGCTGCATGAGCCGAGCAACTGATCGGAGTGCTCTTTTTGTCTTGTCTTGCCTAGCCGGGGTGCGCGAGAACTCTTGGTCCAGAAGTGGGCGGATCCATGGGTGGACGAGGTAGAGAGTTGTCATCGAAGTCAGGTTTGTAATTGTCTCGATCTCCACGCCACCAAACATGGGCGTTGTCATACGAAATACGGAAGTCTTTGTCTTTGGATCGGGTCCTGACACATGGACGATATCCTCGACGAGAAAAACAATGCCAGGAAGTCGCAGTCGACTCGAAGTAAGGGAAGGAGTTGGAAGCGCATCGAGCTTATCATATAGCTTGATAACGAGGGGGAGATGAAAGAAAGTGGATGGAAATCCAGTGACTATCTGATCCACTTCAGCCTTATCCATAGGTTGCGGGATATGAGGCGGGATGAGTTTGCTGTAAACCATGAGGTCTGTGGGAAGACAACTGTTGTACGTATTTGGAGTGCCAGTCCAGGCAAGGATTGACACGTCGCCCGATCCCGTCAAGATGTGTTCCAGAAGTCGGCCGATAGTGCGGTTACCCTCGCCATATATGACTGGAATCGAAACATTAAATATCCCGAGTAGTGAGTATGCAGTATCTTCCACATAGGTCGCTTGACGCATTGAAGCGAGATGCAACTTCTCGAGCACTCTGTCAAGACCGGGTTGAAGTGCACCCGACTTGCCTGCAGAGCCCTCCGTAGCCTGTCCCATTTCTGCGATGATGATGTGTGACTCTTTGTGGTTCGATAACGGTAGGTCAAGGTAAGGCTGCCAGTCCTCCGTGTAAAACAGGATCCTCTTGGCAGCCAGGTATTCCTGATACGTCCATGCTCGAGTGTTCCAGATACTCCCCTTGAGACCAACTCTTTTCGACTGCGACAAGACGCGGAGTAGGTGGACAAGTGTGAGGACAGAGCCACGATACCAATTGAACATGGCCACGAGCGACTCTTCCAATACAACTTTGTCGCGTTTATCCACACAGCATGTATCGCTCCATGCCCACCGGTACCCGAGAGAACGCGCGGTCGAGCAAAATGTCTGTAACTTGGTGTTTGCGCGGGTTGATTTTAGATCATAGACAGATATATGTTCTACGTCCTGTAGGAGGGGTTCGCCGTGTTCCCACTTGTGTGAGAACATGACATATTCACAAAACCTGTTGACCTCGACTTCAACATACGCACAGTCGACTTCTCTCGTCGTCGATGATGATACGAGTTCCATGAAGAGTGGACTTTCCTCGAATATATCCACCAGCTGTGTTCTGTTATGCAGCCGACCGGTGTTCGTATCGATGAGTACCCGTGGCATGTGGGAAAGAGTCGCGTTGATTATCCTTCGAATGGTAGGTCTGGCATCAAAATAAAGACCACGGAGTTCTATCGATGCCAATCAACAAGAGACAGCTTGCTCGGGAAACGGCTAACCGTGGACGATATCGTCGGGAGATTGCTCAAATTTTAAGAGCATCGTATGAAACGCTTCAACTGCTTCCGAATAACGTTTTGCGCCATGCAAGGCTGCATGTCTTCTCTCGTACCCTCGATGAGATGTAGGATCGATTTTGATGATCTGTACGCTCTGTCATGGCTACCATTTGTGATGTTGAGGTACGAAACATACCTCGTCCGCGTCCTTGAGTGCATCCTCCCACGAGTGCATCATCAGCTTTGCAGTGGTTCGCTTGATTAAGGATCGTATGCGGTCCGTCGTATCAAGCGAAGAGATTGGTTGGAAACCTATATCAGATGCTTAGACACATTGTTTGTACCACTCGACAATCACTCACTGGGTTCCAACTGTGATTGTTCGTTGTGGATGTTCGCGGGGGAAGGGTCGACAACATTGACGACATTTCCAACTGGCAAGGGCTCTTTGATGACGACGGTCGGTGTTTTTTTATCGGCGCGAGAGTGTTTGACAGTCGTACCGCTTTCGCGTTTCCCCTCTACCTCGTCCATAATGGTCAACACCGAATCACCCGGCGTCGACGTCGGAGAGGTAGCCGTTGACCGATGATTCGAGGACGAAGGGAGGGACCGTTCGCGTGTGATCGCACCGCCTGTCATCTTGCTGAAATGATACGTCGAGAACCGCTTGGACGCCTGCCTCTCGAGCGCCTCGCTCTTCTTGAGCGCAGCAAGCGGACTCGCGACCGCGGGTGTGTCGGGGGCTGCTATCGGGGGCGTTTGCGGAGAAGGGTCGACATCATTGATGTCGTTTCGATCTGGCGAGGGTCTTTCAATCACAACGGTTGGTGGGCTCGTCGGGGGTGGTGGTGGAAAAACGGGCTTATCGACGAGAGAGTAATGTCTGACAGAGGGTGGGACCAGTCGTGGGATTGGTGGCTGTGCCACTTCAAGCGATATCTGCGATTCGGACGGGCGTCCCTTTCCGTCGTCGTCCCTCGAGGCCTCTTTATTTAACTTATATGAACGTGAGCTAGTGCTTTCGTAGGGGCGATGGCGGGGCTGCTCCGAGATGATGCGACGGTACGCGGTTTGTTTGGTACGGAGACCTTGCAAGAGGCGCGTGATGATCGCGCGGACCATTGGTAGATATATCGCCAGATTGTCTGGGGTTGCGTCTTCAGCCAAACAAGCTTCGAGCACGCCACGCAGGTCTTCGGGGATGGACATGAGCTCTCTAAATATATGCTTGACAGTGAGTACGGGTATGATGGTAATGGGGCACGGGCACGCACGTCATGTCTATATCGAAAGATATAAATGCAGCCACTACTGCATTGAGATCATTGCCTAGACGGACGTAGACGTCGCTGATCTGTGTTTCAGTGAGCTGGAGGTTGCTCCACATTGTCAGTGACTCGAGGAGTTGCTTTATGGCGACGAGGAGTCGTGCGACGGCGGACTCGACTGCAGACTAAAGCAGTAGCGATCAAACAAGGGGCGAGACTTGTGTGCAAAAAGCGTACCGAGCGCGACGACGACGAGTGGTTGTCACGGCGGGACTTGTGTCCATCATAATAAGATCGTTGAGACGAGGACATCTTACACCGATGTGTTTGGAGCAGAATTGGATTCTATTACTAGATCCGAATCCGAATCTTTTTATGCAGTTGGAATATTTAGAAAAACGTTGCATACGTTGACGGCCGCGGGACGATTTCCCCTGCACGCTCGGTCTGTGGAATCCTATCTATGTCACCAGTGGATCCAGCGAAAGAATGAACAACACAGAATTGAGATCAGTGCTGACTCAAACTATGGGAAGTCCGGGTCTAATTCTACATGAAATAATTACAAGTCTGAATCGCTGTTATACGGGGCAGCACCCCTCCCTGCAATGACCAGCTCGTCCAGCACCTCTTCGTGCTCACTACGCTTGTACGTCGTGATCGTCTCCCCATAGTCCGAAATATTATACACCCTGAACCGTCGGTCAAACCTGCCGAAACCTTATTTCAATTGACGCCTTGAACAGTATCAAGACGCACTTACCCAACTTTGCCATACGCAGAATACGAACTAGGGGCAAAACTGAACAAGGGGATCACCAAGCAGTACAACTTTCCGCACTCACCCGCCACCACCAAAGCACAACCACACATCGTGGATACGTTTACAGTCTTCCGTAACTGCACCTAGTCAGCAAAGCAATACCGCAGCCAATCCCCACTTACTGTGACAGTGACCGTTCGAGACGACCTTGACTTCGGGAATGATAGCCCCAGCGCGATGGCTCTCTAGCGCCTTGAGCAATCCCTTTTCAAACATGCCATCGCTCTGCTTTGCAGATCCTGCCTTTTCGAGCGAATGTAGCCCGATGTCGAGTGGCAGACCAGTACGCCTGTCCGTGTCTGGCATATCATACGATTCTTGTCTAGGTAACCAATTAGGCCAGGTCGTGTTCCAGCAGAGAGGACATACAATGGAATATGGAAAAACATGAGTGCGTTGGGTTTGGCGAGCTTGCGTGTCGTAGGCGCAATCTGTTCAGATTGGCGTTCCTCCAAGTCATCGGATGGATCTGGGTGGAACGGACGTTGAGTGGGTTCGATAGAGCCCGATTGTTGGAGGAACCAGTCGATTTGGTCCTGGCAAGGACATATTAGCTTCCGATCAGGGCGGCCAAATGTATGCACTCGCCGTATGGATCCAGTCGTACTCAGAGGGAAAAAAGTCGCCAAACCAATCGAGATAGCCTTTTGCGTAGGATCCAGAATCCAAAAAGTAGAGGGTCAATAAATGTGTCATGGAACTACCCCCCTTATGAGCACATATGTCAACTCTGGTTGGATCAGACGCACCGATCGGCGCTGTTGACCTTGAGAACATAGTTGCCGACGCCGTGGATGTCCTTGGGCCCTCGCTCGACAAGGGAATAGGGCAGGGCTTGCATCAGCTTGATCTGATCTGCCTTGACATCGCCATTCTCTTCGTCGTGGTTACCAAACACGGCCGCCCAGGGGATCTTTCTATCTGTGACTTCAAGTGCAAACTTTGCGAGGACCGACTTTGGGTCCCAAGAGGTTCCTTGACCATTGAGCTGATCGCCACTAAAGACGACGAAATCTGGATTCTCGATGTCGAGGATGCGACCCAACAAGGAATTAGTGAGATTATCTGAACCGACACACGGATCAACTGTATCACGGCAAACACCGGTAGAAACGGAATAGTGGAGATCAGCGACCTGAAGAATCTTGAAACGACCGTCGTATGAAAAGTGAAGTGGAGGTGCACGTGGAAGGGCTAAAGAGATGATAATGAGCGATCATTGGGTACAAGAGAAACGCGACCGACGTTTCAAGCCTCTTCGATAGGTGACAAAGACGCTGGAGAGGCGTTTGTCGTCTGCTGCGGTGACTGGGGGCTCTAGTTTTTCGAAGCCATACCAGGGACGGTCTTCGCCAAAGAGGACGTCGATTTCTGTGATGATGTTGTTCTGTTCCTCTGTCGTCATCCCTTGCATCGTCTTTCCGGTCTTGTACCACAAGTAGAGTGGTTTGGCACGCATGATACCGTCACGAATAGAGCTGTCGACTTTGAACCACGAGTCCGAAAGGGGGCTAGGGGTCTCCCCAGGCGGCAGAAGCTGAATGTCGGTGATGACATTGATGTCGAGACGTCTAGTTCGTCTGTAGTACATATTCTGGAAACAAGATGAGACACGACTGGCATACGTAGACTCGTCTCACCAAAGTCCATATGCCGGACTGCATGTTGAGATCGCGGTCGACACGAACCCATTTCCCCTTGATGGCGTCCTTTTCTGGGGTCGACTTTGGCGCACACAGGTCACCGACGAGCGCAGGTGGCATGAAACACCTTGTGATCGCAATTTCGGACACTGGGAAAGGGTCAGCGTTGAAACGGGCGAGGTGATACCACGTACGGCCAGTGTCGTGGGGCCAGAGAGGCATCCAAGCATCGTTTGGATAACTCGACCCGTCCTCTTCTGGCGCCGTGACATTCCACCAGACCGTGTCCGACGACGGGTCGTCTTGTGGGGTGCTTGCGTTCGCGACGGTCGTCACCGTCTCCCAGGACTGCCAGCCCAAGCGCTGGACGATGCCAGGCCCATGCGAGGGCTGGTAGAGAACAAAGACAAAGGTCAGCAGGAAGACAAAGGCGACGAGGGCTGCGAGGGGTGCCAGCAGGGCCCGCAGAGATCGGAATACGCGACCACAGAACATGCTATGAGGTGTGACGTGACGTGTGACACGCACACGATGCTCCTTCGACGGTGCTACTCGACACTCCCGACACCTGCCGCACTCGCCCGCGCTGCGTCGACGCCGCTCGCTGTCCGTGAGCGTCGTCTCCGGAAAAAACCGGAGCAGCTCCCCCCGCCGGACAGTCCGCTCAGTCCGTCCGAGCATGCCACGTATTCCCGTCTCCGTGCAACCCGCCGTCTCAACGCGTCGCCCACCGAGTGGCTCGCTGCACTCAACGCCCGTCGCGAGCGCATCCGCGGCATCACCGACCAACACGTCGTCGGCCAAAAAATATTTCTCCCCAACATCATCTTCAAACTTGTCCGCAACCACACCCCACACGGCACTGCGTACAACCCGTACGAGGCCACCTTTCGCATCCCACCCTCGGTCACCAAGACCGACGTCCGCTCGTACCTCTGGTCCGTGTACGGCGTAAAGACAACCTACATTCGCACTGCCAACTACATCTCCCCCCTCCGTCGCACCCAGATGGGCATGCGGCCCGTCGGGTCACACCGCACCTACAAGCGCGCCGTCGTCGGTCTCGTCGACCCGTTTTACTATCCACAGGACATGGAGGACATGGACAAGCTGGAGCGCAAGAAGCGCGAAAAGTGGTTGGAGGAACGGTTTGCACTCAAGTTGGTCACGCGCATGAGACGGCACGAGTTGGTTCGCATGTCTCAGGCAGGGAGCAAGACATGGCGCTTAACGGGTCACGTGCGGAGGGACAAGATTCTACAGTCTATCGCGAGGAGACGGGCGTTGGATGCACGCGATCTGAAGCGGGTCGAGACAGAGCTCGCTGAGCGGAGGGCAGCAGGTCATCCCATCTTGCGTGGAAAGGGCAAGCGCTTGACTGCCTAGTCGTGTTGTCTATAGCTACATGGAATCATCTTTTAACCAATCACTTCTTTCTTTCTTTCTTTCCGTCCCCGTGTTGATGCGATCAGGCGCGTTGGCCCACTCGCTCTTCGAGCGACTTGCGAATATCTGACAAGTTGTTTTGCCACGGCGAAGGTATCTCGCCCGCACTATCGTCCATTCAGGAACTGTTTGGCACAAACGTCGCGTCCCACTCACAACTCTCGCGATCGTTGACGCATCGACGCGCCCCTCGACTCTCCGGGCACTTTGATATGCCTTGGTGTCCAAAAGATGTAGGCTAGTTTGATCATGACAAGGTCGTCAAAATATGTTATATAGTTCGTGCTGCCTTTGCTTATAGGCTGGGATCGTTGCGAGTCGTGAGGTAAGAGCTCGAGAACGAGAACAAGAACGAAGGGAGTGGGTAAATCGTTGTCAACCCGCTTCAATACCACGGGAGGTTATATGTACCCCGCCCACCGGTAATGAAAGCCCCCCGAAACAGTCAACCAGAGGCTGTTGTATACGTTCAAGTTCACAGCCTATAGTAATATCCTCCGAAGGCACACAGCGCACCATCAGAGAAGGACAAACAAGGAATGTAATCAATGACTAAGACCTTCGACCGATTGATCGTTTCATTGTTCGAACAAGTTGCTGTTGTCGATTTGAAGCCAACAAGGCCACGCGACCCTCGTTCTCGTTCTTTGGAGACTCGCAAACGCACCTGAGCGCTGCCAGTGAGCTTCCCATGCAGCAAGCAGAGCACCCCAAGAAACGAACCCACGGATTCAATTATCATTTCGATAGGGGGCTCCTCTGCCGTCATCCATTTACGTCGCCCTTTCGACAGAAACAGCGCACGCACACTCACAGTTTTCCCTTTCTATACTCTCCTCGCTGGCGTCTCAGAGCCACCAGAAGCACATCGATGACGACTACCCGAGTCTGGGTAATAGCTAGCATTTCTAGTTGTCAGCGTGACTCAGTACAAGTCCTCGGAGAGGATCCCATTTACGTTGCATGCTCCGTCAAACCTGGAGACGAGGTAAGCGCGCAAACTTGAATTCTCTGGGCCCATCTCGACGTACCCATCCCACCCAACCATCGACTTCGTCGATCCTTTTTCGCGATCAGACATGGACCTACATCGCCGTCGAGCACTGCGCCACTACGCCACTGCTCGGTCCGAGTTCTTCCCCGGCATCGTTTTCCACACCACACTCGGACCTAATCCGTTTCAGTATCCAAGGTAACACTGATAACAGCATGAGAATGAGACACCTCGTCATCAATCGAGGTACCACCGCGGATGAGATGATAAATAGGGTCACATCAACAACGTATCGCACACATATGCACACACAAACAACCTCGCTAAAACGCGGCGTGTGTCAATGCAGAGGATCGCGGTGGCGGTGGACGTGAACTAGTACAAACCCAGCGCGAGGATAGGAGACACCTTACCAGAGAAGTGTCATTATTCTTGGGGTCGATGGGACCGTGCAGGGCCGACAGCGCGCGTCACAGAACGACCCGACCTGTCTTCTGATCTCGAACGTAGTGGTACTTTATGTACCCAAGTCGATTCGTAACCCTTCTTTTTCAGTCGCGATCGATTCGATTTCCTTTCCTTCTGACATCGCTCGTACCTTGCGGGTATATACATACCGTAACAGCCACATGCGTTGCAGAAGGCGGCGCCTTGTATTTTCTTTCTTTCTTTCTCTCGTTCAACAACGGATCAAAACTGCCAAAGTTTGGCAAGGCATGACCCCCATCGTGCCAAAGGTTTGGACGCGATCCTCGCCTAGTCTGGTCAGCACTTGGAGCAAGTTGAAGTTTCAAAATGAGATAGTAGCAGGACGACAATCGGGCCACTCAAGTCGAATCAGGGACTCGGATCCAACTAAGTGCAGCTGTTGTTATTTGATCCCGCTCGCTTGCACGCGGGTACACCCCTTGTCGTTCAGGTAACCTTTCCGGCCTGACATGATCGCAGTAGCGACTATCATTCACCCGTCCGCAGCACCCCACCTTCCGCCTCGGAATGCACGAGAACCCAACCCACTCGCATGCGCAGCAACTACCAGGAGTCGTGTACTGGAGCCGTTGATACTAATAGCTGAGCGCTAGCGATAGGATCAGGGCGCCACCGCGGGAGAGGATGTGATCAATGATCCTGTGCAAATGTGATAACGCGTCAGGACATGGGATGGGCGACAGAAGGCGTCTGCCATCCCTCGAAAGACTCCATTGTGCGCTACTGATCGCGGTGGCGTTGGATAGGGCCGAGACCAACACATCAATGATCCGATCACACAAGTGCGTGAGCGGATCAGAAACCCCGAAGCGGCGTCGATGCATTGTTGATTCGCTCAAACGGCGAGGAGTAACCATGACTTGAAGTTGGTCAACAGCCTCGGGTAGAATGATGCTGCAGGTGTCAAGCTGGTAAGTCGACACTCGCGAAGATACAGATATGTATATTCATCGCATCTGTTGGCGTGTGGTTAGCTCGAGTCGGTCGGTTGTCACATAAATGGATGTCAGTTCTGTTGCACGCCTTGTATTTGCGAGGGACTGAGGGATGTTGCAGCGTTGCCATGGCTCCTCGTACGTGGTATTCATAAAGTTCGTCGTGTTGACCTGGAGGTGATGACCGCGCAGATACAAATCTGTGACCGTTGTTTGTAGAAAGCATTCAGGTCAGGAGATTGAAAAGCTAAAGCTTGAAGCTTCTGAAATACTAACCTGAAGTGGTACGCCGTCCGTATTTTCCTAATTTGGCACTCTACAATAGTTTCACACGCTGCGCAACTTGGTTTTCGAGGATCGCGTCTGTGCGGTAGTTTCAACGCTATGACAACCACCTAGGGTATACTACGGGCGCGCAGCATTATGAGCTGGCAGCCCCGGCCATCATCATGCACAGCAAAATGTCAGCTTCATTCGTTTGTTTCAGAATGCAGACTGGAAGGTACGAACTTGTGAAGGTGTTTATGCTAGTTCGAGACATCAAGGTTTGTATCTGACTTGCGTTGAACAGGAGGTTAGGTCAATGCACGATTGACGTTGTCTCCCATACCCTGCCAGTGAGATTTTTGATAATTAGCTTTACTGAATTCCACGACCCAGGAGGTAGGTGCTTGTGGTAAGCGATCACACATGTTTCATGTCCTTACGCATCCATTCAACCTTTGGGTCAATCCAGACTGCGCAGCTGCGCAGTCCAACGTGTCTGGTATCACACTTGAACGTATAAAGTGGCGACACCGTGCAGCCAAACTTCTCCATCATCCAGCTCAGCTTCTACATTTTTTTTTCATCACCACTCTCCTTTCAACTCGCGCTAGCCATCATGCGTATTTCTTCGTCATTCTTAACATTTGTCTTTCTGGGCATTGTCACCGCCCTTGTCATCCCAAACAACGTTGTCCGTGACAGCGACACCTCTCTCGCCGCTCGTTCGCTTGGTAGTGTTGGTTCTCATGAATTCCCTGGTGAGTATACCCGTCCTGCAGCCTCTCGCGGAGACATCTTAACTGACGCCACCATTTTCAAAGTTGAACGCAGGAACACTGTGAATCCTGATGATGGCACCGAAAACCCGGCTGGTCCCCCTCCCAATGACCCCAAGCATGATGGGACGCCTCCTCCGCCCCCATCTGGCTTGCCGCTCCCCAAGCCTTCGGACCTCCCTAGGAGCCCCCCCCCTACTCGCAGGGACAACGACCAGGTCCCTCCTCCCAAGGAGCCAAGCAGCGCGCCTCCTCCTCCCCCGACTGACGTCCCCAAACCGGTTGACAGTAAGCCGTCTCCCAAAGGGTCGGACCACCCTGCTGGTGAGCACGCCCCTACTCGCAGGGACTACGACCAGGTCCCTCCTCCCAAGGAGCCTAGCAGCGCGCCTCTTCCTCCTCCGACTGTCCTCCCCAAACCGGTTGACAGTAAGCCGTCTCCCAAAGGGTCAGACCACCCTGCTGGTGAGCACGCCCCTACTCGCAGGGACTACGACCAGGTCCCTCCTCCCAAGGAGCCTA
>JBBPLF010000590.1:0-20340 GCA_038089615.1 Aureoboletus auriporus
GAGGTATCAATGAGGTTGATGAAGAGGGAAGGAGGAAGGAGAGTGGTTTCGTCATTCTCGGAAAATGAGTCGGGGAGGAGATCAGGACAACGGGAGAGGGCATCGGGGCCAGCGAGGAGTTTGCCTGGGACATGGATCATTTTGAGATTGAAGTTGGCGAGATTGAGAAGCCAACGGGCTTGTCGACGATTAAGGGCTTGGGGCTGTGGGAAGTATGTCAGGTTCTTATGGTCAGTGAAGACCTGGACTGGAAAGGGAGATCCATGGAGATAATGTTGCCAAGACTTCAAGGCGCAAATGACAGCGAGAAGTTCTCTATTGTAGATATCATAGTTTCATTCAGCTGGGGAAAACGATTGTGACAAGTAGGAGCAAGGATGCCAGTCCCCATTGGAATCCATCTGAAGGAGGAAAGTGCCAGAAGCAAATTTGGAGGCATTGGTGGCGATGGCGAAAGGAGCGGAGAGATTCGGCAAGTGAAGGACAGGTTTTGACAGGAAGAGTTCTTTGAGTTTGTCAAAGGTTTGTTGACAGGAGGGGGTCCAATTCCAAGTAAGATCCTTTTTGGTAAGGTTGATGAGGGGGCAGGCAATGGAGGAGTAGTCAGGAATGAATCAATGATAGAAATTCGCGAAGCCTAGGAAAAAGTGAACTTCCTTGACTTTAGTAGGTGTGGGCCATTTGCCGATTCCATCAAGTTTGACAGGGTTCATGGCAAGTTGTCCAGGTTTAACGATCATGCCGAGGTATTCGACCTCAGTAGCAGCGAAGGTACATTTTTCTAGTTTTAGGTGGAGATCTAGTTCTTTCATACTTTGAAGAACTCATTGGGTACGTTCAGTGTGGGTGTCGTTGTCGGGGGAGAAGATGAGAAGATCGTCCATGTAGATGACAAGCCATCCTTCAGAGATCATATCCTTAAAGGAGTCATTCATGAAACGTTGGAAGGTGGCAGGGGAGTTGTTAAGGCCAAAGAACATGACAGTGGGTTCAAAGAGTCCTTTGTGAGTGACAAATGCAGCTTTCCATTGATGTCCATCTTTGATACAGACATTGTTATATCCCCATCAGACATCAAACTTGGTAAAGACCTTGGCTCCTTGGAGTTTGTCAATGAGGTCGGAGATGAGTGGGAGGGGGTATGCATCACAGATGGTGTGTTCATTGAGATATCAGTAATCTTGGCAAGGACGAAGGCCTCCATCCTTCTTTTTGACGAAAAAGAAAGGAGAGGCTTGGGGAGAATTGGACAGGCGGATTTTCCCAGATGCGAGGTGTTCATCAAGAAAAGACTCGGTTGCTTTTCGTTCTTTTGGAGAGAGAGGATAGACTTTCCCAATCTTGGGAACAAAGGTGTCTTTGGTATTAATTTTGTGATCATAGGGACAAAAGGGGGGTACATGATCAGTGGCTTCCTTGGAGAAGACGGATGCAAAGTTCTGGTATTCAGGGGGAAGAACAGCTTTCAGTTTGTTCTTTTTGGCAGTCATGGCGAGTTCGGTGGTGGTGGTGAGTTTAGTGATGACTGGCGATCCTTTGGGGATGAAATGGGATCCACATTGGATGATGCGGTGCAAGACTCTGTTGTCAAGAGCACGTCGGATGTACTGAGATTCGGTTTCTTGATTTAGGTATGAGAAGAGATGATCTTCTTTTGCAGTGTTAACGTGGACATGTTTTGGTGGGGGGAAGGATGCCTTTTTATAGAAGGTGTTGTGTCGTTTGGTGTCTTCCATATGGGAATGAAAGAGATCCTTGGATTCATCAAGGGATTCGTCGAAGGAGAGAGTGCATTTTTACCAGTCAACCGTTGGGTTGGTTTTCTTGAGCCAGGGGAGTCTGAGTATAATGTTGTCACGTCCACAAGACATGATGTGAAATGTGGTTTGTTGGGTGATACCTTTGATGACGAGGAAAAGGTCACAAGTGTACCAAATTTCTCCATTGTTGTTGAAGGAGGAGTCAGCATTTCGTACATGGATGGGTTTCGTAAGTTTCGTGGTGGGTAATCCATGTTTTTGCACGAATTGTCAGTCAATGCAGGAGATGTCAGCTCCACTATCAACTAGAGTGCAGGTTTCAACGGTTTGCAAAGTATGTAATGGGACGACAATCTGGACAGGGATTTGCATAGATTTGGTCAAAGATTGTACATGTACAGCATCACATCTAAGGATAGGGGAGACTTGCGTCGATTGAGTTCCCCTTTTCAAAAATCCAAAGGGGTGAAAGCTACCCTTTGAATGGTTTCTTCATCATTGTCAATGTCCATGAGGTTAGGGATCTTTTCCTCCTGGGTGGTTGTTTTGACAGTGGGTTCCTTTTTGGTGAAGTTAGGGCATTCTCTGCTCATGTGTCCGGGTTTCCTGCAATGGAAGCAAAGTCCCTTGTCACAGCATCGCTTACATTCTTCAGGAGTGAGTTTGGAGACGTGAATTGCATTGACATCCATGGCATCAGGGTCATGGGGTTTGGTCTGGGTTTTAGGGGACAAAGGGGTATAGGTCTGGGTGGTGACCTTGCTATCGTGTTGCTGGGCGAAGGCCTTGGCAATGTCTCGTCTGGTTTGGATTTCTTGTGCTTGTTGGTACCAGTTGTTGATGGTCTTGATATCTTTGCTTGATTTGCTGATCTTCTCGGACATGGATATGGGAAGTCCTGCTCCAAAGAAAGATCTTAAGATACTGTCTTCAGTAATTCCAGAGATGATAATGTTGTTCTGGAAGTTGGCAATGTATTCAGAGAGATTGCCATTTTCAGGCATCCGGTAGGTGGTGAGCCAAATGATGGCTTTCTCAGTGGTGTCCTTTCTCTTGAATGCAGTTTTAAACGCAGCTTGAAAGTCAGCAAAGGTTCCTAGGTCCAGGGGTGTTGCGTTCAGTGCTTTCTGGCGATAGGTGGCTGCCCAAGTAATGGCAGTTCCTTTCATCATATAGGATAGGGCGAAGGCAACATGTTTGGCTTCGGAGTCGTATACTTTGTTGTTGACCATGAGGTAAAAGACTACAGTGTCGAGCCAGATCATAGCTTTGGCTGGGTTCCCACTGAAAGATTCAGGGGTTCCGATGCAAAGTTCGGTGGGTTTTGTGGTGGGGATAGTGTTGGACATGGTTGGAGTTACTGGTGACAGGGACAGGGGTACAGTGAAGAGGTTGGTTCGTGGGGCGACTAGGGTAGGTGACGGAGGAGTAGGTACACATGGGATATTCAAGGTGGCAGACAAAGTGTAAGTTAAGTCAAGGTCTTCCCTTCATTCTTCTTCGGTCAGAAGGGTGGTGTCAAAGTTGAGTTCCTCCTCAAGATCAGTGGGAGGGGGATCAAGTTCGGGCTCAGAAGTAGGTTCTTGAGCTGGAGTACGGTGGCGACCCCAATGAGGGTCGGTCGAGGGTCGGTGGTGGGAAATGGTGATAAAAGGCTTACGACGATGGTAGCCTGTTTAGAGCATGCTTGACCTTTTGTTACGCTCAACTCGGGTAGAGGTGAACATAGACCTGGTTGGTTCAGAGGTTCTGTCTTCGACGGACGTTCATCATAGATGGTTCAAGGGTTCAAGGGTTCCTCCAATGATAAGACGATCGTTGGTAGTTTGAGGGTTCGAGGGAGCATCCACTCAGAGTAGGACAAGGACTTCAAGGGAGACAAGGGATCCGAAGGATTTATATAGGAAGAGGAGAAAGGAATTACTAAGCAATAGAATGCGAAGGAATTCCTAGGAATGTTTAGTAATACACAGCAAGTGAGACAGAAGAGGAAAGGATGATGTCAAGCAGGCTGTACAGCAAAACATGTGTCTGATGGGAACACATAGAAAGGTAAGCAAGATGACTAGATGTCGGATACAAGTGTCTGGAAGAAGTAAGCAAGATGACGAAAGGAAAAATGAATAGGGGTGAATCATAACAGTACCCTTGTAGCCGGACCAATGCATGAGGTACAGCAATTTGCAGGTCTTGCGTCGACAATTGATCTTGAAGTCAAGAATCTTGGAGATCTCATACTCCAGTTCACCATCTACTTCAACTGCCGGAGGTGGAGGTTGAGTCCAATTGGGAATGGTGTTAGGTATGGAGGGTTCGAGTTGAGAGATGTGGAAGACAGGGTGAACAGACTTCATGGAGTCAGGGAGATGGAGTGTGAAGAAGTGACTGTTGGCTCAAGTGATGATGTCATACGGACCCAGGTTTTTCTTGGAGAGCTTCTTAGAGGGTCAAGTTGAGCAAAAGTACTTGGCTTTGATGAAAACCTGGTTGCTGACTTTGAAGTCCAGTGCCAGAGTCCATTTAGCATCCACAGGGCCTTGATATCGCTCTTGCGTGTGAACCATCTCTTCACGGAGAAACTGGTGGAGGGAGTTGAGGTTGACAGAGTATTCACGTGCTCAAGCAGAGGAGAGATCTCATTTGGGGTGGACCATAAGGTTTGGGTGGTACCCTTTGTTGGCAAAGAATGGAGATACTCCAGTGGTGGTGCTTAGAGTGTTGTTGTATGAAAACTCTGTGAGGGGCAGGAGTTCGGACCAATTATCTTGTTGGTAGTTGCAATAGACCTGGAGGTACTGCTCGAAGGTCTGATTCATTTGCTCGGTTTGGCCATCCCCTTCTGGGTGGTAACTGGAGGTGAAGTGTAGACGGATGTCGAGGGCCTTGCCTAGAGAATGAAAGAAGTGTGAGACAAACTCAGAGCCTCGATCAGAGGTGATATGGGATGGAACTCCGTGCTTGGAAAACACGTAGAGGAGGAACAGCTTTGCTAACTCCGGAGATGTGATCGTGTCATGGGTAGGGATGAAGATGCATTCTTTGGAAATACGATTGACAACAACAAGTATGGAGGTATATCCAGAGGACAGAGGGAGCTGTTCAATAAAGTCCATGGAGATGGAGTTCCAGGGTTTTTCGGGAATGGGGAGTTGTTTCAGGAGTCCATAAGGCTTGTGTCTGGGAACTTTGGTGTAGGCACAGGAGGTGCAGGACGAGACATAGTCCTTCACAAATGTTCTGATTCCTGGCCAGGTGTATTCGCGTCATATGAGTTCCAGAGTCCAGTTTTGACCAAAATGTCCAGAGAGCAGGTGGTCATGTTTGTAACAGAGGACATGGAGATGGAGATCTTTTGTGTCTGGGACATAAATTCAGTCATCTAAATGGAGGAAGCCATCAAAGTCGACTGACCAACGGGGATTGGCAAGGTCGGTAGGGAAAAGGTGCTGAATAGCAATGGAATCAGAAGGGAGGGCGGAAAGGATGTTGCTGTGGAGTTGTTCAACGTTAAAAAGCATGCTGGCTCAGAGGACCAGAGTTGTAAGGTAGGTTGCTTAGAGGGATGAAGAGAGCTGCTCTTGAGTGAATACAGGATGGAAGTTATAAGGGTTGACGCGAGCGTAGTCCTTATTCCCCTCTTTGGGATAGATGTCCCAGTGTCTAGTGAGGGCATCAGGTTTCACACCAAGGCGTTTGGGATGGAAATGGACGACCATATTGAACTGAGAGAAGAACTCCGACTGCTGGGCCTGCTGGTGAGTCAGGAGTTTGGAGGTGGCGAAGTACTCGAGGTTCTTGTGGTCGGTGATGACATCAACGGGGGTACCGGATCCTTCAAGGTAGTGGTGCCAAGTCCAGAAGGACTCGTGAATAGTGAGGAGCTCCTTGTCATGGGTGTCGTAGTTGAGCTCCGGAGCAGTCAACGTACAGGAGTAGAAAACGATGGGACAAACCTCATTATCCAGACATCGGAGCAAAAGGATGCTGGCAATGGCGTAGTTGGAAGTGTTGGTTTCCACAATCAGCAGAGTGTCTGGAGACCAGTGGGTAAGGATAGGAGTGAAGGTGAAGGTGTCTTTGAGGGATTGGAAGGTGGTATGACGGTCGTCAGAGAAGATCCACAGAGTTCCTTTATGAGTAAGGCGAGTTAAGGGAACAACAATGTCCGAATAATTATAAATGAAACACTGATAAAAGTTAGCAAAGCTAAGGAAGGACTGGATGTCCTTGACCTTCCGGGGTTCTGGCCAATCCTGTATAGCCTTGATCTTGTCCGAAGACATGGTGAGACCGGAGGGCAAAAGGCAGTAACCAAGGTATTCAGTGGAGTCCATATGGAACTCACACTTCTCGGGCTTTGTGTAAAGTCCATGTTTGCAGAGCTGATGGAGTACTTCTTGGACATGCTCCTTGAGGGAGGACATATCTTTGGAGTAAATGAGGATGTCATCGAGGTAGACTATGACGCAAACATCGAGTAAATCAGTGAAGATAGTATTGACAAACTGCTGGAATGCTGCTGGAGCATTGGTAAGACTGAATGGCATGACAAGCCATTCATAGGAGCCATAGTGCGTCCGGAATGAGTTTTTCCATTTGTTGCCCTCGATGATACAGACCAGATGGTACGAGCAGGAGCCATCCAGTGGAGTGACATAAAATGTTGTCGGAGTGATATCACCAGTTCAGAAACGGACAGAGAGGTTGACAGCTTGAGTGATCATGGAGTTTGAGGTTCCATCGAAGAGGCAGAGTTGCAACGGAGGGACAGAGTAAGTTGAAAGAGTGTGTTTATTCACAAAGGAGGTATTTATGAAACAGTCAGAGGAACCGGAATCTATGAGAGTGGAGAAAGCAGGAATGTCATATGAAAGGAGGGAGATGGAGGGCATAAGTGACTTTGGATCTGAGAGAGCAGATGCATTGTGTCAGATCTCCTTGAGTGCACAGGGGGGATCAACGTGACCTCCTTCCTGTGTGGAGTCAGGGAGATCGCAGACTATTTTTTTGTCTCCGAGGAGACCTCCAGTGTAGCGTCCAGAGTTGCAGTTGAAACTGCATGAGCCTTGGAAGCCTTGGAAGTAGACTTCGAGCAGTCCTTAGCCATGTGGCCAGCATGGCCACAGAACATGCAGAGCTTGTTGTCAAATCTGCGCTTGCGCTCTTCGGCAATCAGCTTGCTGTCCTTTCTGAGTTTCGAGGAAAGGTTGGGTTTGGAGGATGAGGTAGAGTTGGCGGTCCAGACCTTGGAGTCCGTGTGACCACTGGAGTTGGATGCAGAGGTGGGGGTGGAGTTGGAGGATGTGGAGGGTTTTGAGGAGGAGGATTGAGTGGGCTTCATTTGATGACTGATTTTGGACTTGCACTCCCAGTAGTGCACATCAATCATCTGTGAAAGGATACGGAGTTTGGCAAGGGTGGGAGGCTTCCCAATGCGAGAGATCTCATCCTTGATATGATCGGGGAGGCTGTTGTAGAAGTGATGCTGGAGGGCACTTTCTCCATATTCACAGACTTATGAAGTGACATGGTTAAATTCCACCACATACTTGTTGATCCTCTGATCATCTTTCATTGATAGATGGTCTAGCTGGCATTCTGCATCTCTGATGGGGTCATGCAGACCAAAGTTGGTATGGAGTTCGAGGACAAACTCCTTGTAGTCATCCATCCAGAGAGGGCGGTCATTTGGCCCATCCATTTGGAGGAGATCGGGCTTGAACCATTCCAGGGCCATGCCCTTCAGGTAGGACTGCACAAAGGTAACCTTGGCATGGTCCATTCTAAAGGCCTTCAGCCAGTCCTGGAAGTTGAGTTCGCACTGGACCAGGAAAACTCAGAGTATGCGGGGATCTGTCCCATCAAAATGATCTAGTTCCCAGACCTTGGTGCACAGAGTTGACTTGGAGGACTTCTGAGAGGAACAAGTGAGGAGTTGGATTGTGCTGGCAAGCTGGGCAAGCACATCCTGGGGGGCTTCGTCACCTTCGGAGTTGAAGGGGTCTTGATCAGGGCCATCCGAGTCATTATCAGATGGGTCATCTCTGGGGAAGTCTGGATCGTCCGAAGGAGGAGGATTGTCATTAATGGGAGTGCAGAAGGTAGCCTCACATTGGCTTGAGTGATGACTGGCTGGCTCACCATCACCACCTCCGAGCTGGGCAGAGACTATCCGCGCTCCAGGAGTCAGGGATTCGGGGTAGCCTTGGGAAATGGAGGGTGTGGGTTGTGTGGAAAACCCATGGAAGTCATTAGTGGACTCAGGGCCTTGGCGGTTGCTCCCAAATATGGACAGAGGGTTGTAACAAGGGTGTTATGGTTTTTCCTCATAACTCATCTTTTCCCTACATTTATGGACTCATCATCTCTCCTTGTGTCTTTGCAAGACACCTATCTTCTTCTCCTTCCTAGGTTCTTTTGCATTCTCGCTCTACTTGTTGAAGTCACACTTTACTTGTTGAGTCACACTTTCACCTTTCTTACATAACGGACCAAATCTCTTCTCATCATCATTCTCCTTATATGATGACTTGTGTCCCCTTACTCATCCAAACATAGCGTGTACTGCGCACATAGCCTTACGCAGTGCGCAGTCACATAGCTTCTACTGCACACACAGGATTGCGCAGTATCATACATCGTATAAGTAGTTACCAGACCTCGCCTGTATTCCCCAGCTAGTTCTACACAATCCAACGTTGTTACTTAGCACTTCCACGAGTCCCAAGTGTGTGCGTTGGGTAGTGAGACACTTATTCCCTTTGCTTTGCCCACAACAAGTCTTCAAACTACTTCGAGTGTTCACTGTGCTACATTCCGATGCCCAGCATTAACAAAGGGGATAGAGTGGGGACAATGTTGGTGCATGCTCTGGTACAAGTGCGAGTGTTCATGGATGTTGGGCTCTAGCAAGTGGCAGTTGAATATACTGTTGGAATGATGGAAATGGATGTAACTCTGGTGAAGTCCAGAGCAGAGTCTCAGTGGGACTTGGCTTCAGCATATGTGCTGCACCTTTACTGAATCCGGGGGTTCCGAATTTGTTTGGAGGTTGGAGGTCATGAGAACCGCCAGGATTCAAGTGTAATGGAGGATGAGACAAAGAGGGAGGTTGGAACAAGGAGAGGAAGGTGTGTATTCAATTTAATATTCGACTAGAGTTACAACTACAGTACAGAGGAACTTATATATGGAGGGTGGAGGTGTTTCAGGGTGAACGATGGGGATGGAGATGTAAGTAGGATATCTGACAGAGACGGAAGTAAGTAGTGACCGACAGAGACAGAGGTAAGTAATGACAGATGGAGATGGAATAAATGTCAGAAGTGAAATGGAATGTGATGAGGCAAGAATTTAAAGGTACAATAAGGAAGTCTGGGAAACTGAGATACCTGAGTGCGCGAGATTGCACCGGAGTTGTGCCATAGTAACCAGGGTTGGACTTGGAGGAAATCCAGGATATGACAGAATTGACTCTTAGGCCATCCCATCTCAAACAACCATCCTTAAATGCATGGCAAACAGAGCCTGACTCTATGGGCTTGTTTCATGTCTATCCATCACAACCAAGCTTCATTCCTAATATCAACACTGATGTCATTGATGTGCCAATCCTAGAACAAAACTTTATGCACCAACTTGGAACACTGCTTGCTCAGAATCTAGTCTTTCCCACAGAGATATCCAACGACAACCTTTTTTCAGCATTTAGTAGTCCAACTGTGGGGCTACTAATGTGCTACCAGTATTCTGGTTCTACTGCAAAATAAGTTATTGAACTGGTGTCATATCCCGGATTTCATCCAAGTCCAAGTCCAGTTATCCTGCATCAATTCCAGTGCATTCTCGCTCACTTTATTATCTCAGTTCCCCAGACTTCCAGTTGTACCTTTATATTCTTGCCTTGTCACACTCCATTTCACTTCTGATATTTGTTCCATCTCCATTGGTCACTACTTACCTCCATCTCCGTTGGATACCCTACTTACATCTCCATCCCTGTCAGTCACCCTGAAACACCTCCACCCTCCATATATAAGTTCCTCTGTACTGTAGTTGTAACTCCAGTCAAATATCAAATTGAATACACACCTTCCTCTCCTTGCTCTGACCTTCTGGTCTCTGCCCGACCTTCCTCTTTGTCTCATCCTTTGTTACACTTGAACCCCATGTTAAGGGAGTGTAGAAGTGTGGGAATACTCACACTTCAGGTGAAGATCCTAAGGCAGTAATCAAGAGTATAAAGAGCTTCCGACTAGAGAGTCAAAGGTAGTGTAGTCAGGTGGAGGTGTGGAACAGCTCAGAGGTGTAGTGGCTCAATGAGGAAATCACTATATATGACTCTAAAGAAAAAGGGAAAGGATGGTCAGAAGGGCCATCCTTATATACATCTACAGCAGTGGCTGTACCTATGGATTAGGCTATGTGATATAGAAATATCAACCAATAGCATAAAAGGAGCTATGGTATCTACTGTATAGTAAAAACCAATAGCATAAAAGACTTATCCAGAGTCTATAAAGACATCCAATGGCATAAGTCGCTCTTATCTATAATGTCATCTGAAGTAATATGACATCACAATGAATGGCGTAATGCCCTAGATGTCATGTGCGATGACATCATGTTCTAGACCTTGTACATAAGTGAATATGTCAGTAGGTCTAGTCTCTGATTATGTACACAAGTAAATGTGTCATGCAATCAGGTGATGTGTCATGTGACAGGCCTAGAATCTTGGTTATGTAATATGAAATATTAAATGTGAATACCAAGATTCTCAACACTCCTCCTTGCTGTTCATTGTGAACGCGTAGTCATTTCATGAAGGAAACAGTTTGAGCATAAGTATCTTTCTTCCATCTTGGAATTTGATCTTTTCAAGGTTCTTTGTAAAGATCAAACTGTGAATTGGTGGGAATATAGAAGAGTTCGATTTCACCAAATTCTACAGCTTCTTGAACAAAGTGTTCAGGGATCCAGATGTGTTTGGTTCGTCATTCTTGTGCAGGATTGGAGGCAAGGAATATAGCACCTTGGTTATCACAACACATAGGTGTAGGTGGTAGGGATATGTGGATCTCTCCGAAGAGGTTGTGAATCCATTGGATTTGTTTTGCACATTCCGTCATACCACAATATTTTGCTTCCATGGAAGAAAGTCTCACACGTTTCTGTCATCTGGAAAGCCAAGAGACTATTCTGTTTGCAAGGAAGATTGCATAGCCTGTGGTAGAATGTGATGTTTCAACATCTCCAGCCCAGTCCATGTCAGAGTAGGTGATAAGACCATTTTTGTCACCAGTCCCAGAGTATACGATGCAGAGTGATTGACTGTGAGATAGATAGTGTACTATGTGTAACGCCTTCTGCATGTGTTCCGTCAGGTTGGAAGAGTACTGGGACATCTTGATGACTGTGAATGTGATGTCGGGACGTGTTCCAAGCATGATGTAGAGCAATGATCCAATGATCGACTGATAACAACTGTGTAGAGAGGAAGATGCTTCACCAGAGTTGGGTCTCAGCTGGTAGCCAGTAGGAAGAGGTACTGTGGTCTCTTTGCAGTTCTCTTGACCAAAGTGGTCAACCACTTTTTTGGCATATTTTGTCTGGTTGAGGATAAAGATATGTTTTTTTTCTTTCTGTCCCTGGTAATCCTCATGCCAAGATACTCCTTCACTTCTCCTAGATCGCGAGATTCCCATTTCTTCATGAAATGTGACTTGTGTGCGAGAACAGAAGTTTTGTTGCTACCGATGAAAAGAGCATTGTCAACGTAGATAACAAGGATAATGATCTCTTGTCCATTGAGCTTGGAGTAAATCCCTGAATTTGAGATGGATCTTTTGAATCTGAAGTTCAAGAGGGATTGGTGCAACTGCTTGTTTCATTGCAGTGCTGCTTGCTTAAGACCATAGATGGCCTTGCAAAGCTGACAGACTTTGGATTCCTGGCTGCATATGATGAAACCTTCAGGTTGAACCATATATATCTCCTTGTCTAACTCTCCAAAGAGGAATGCTGTCTTGACATAAAGGGCTTTGATTTCACAATCGTGTAGAGCTGCCAGACTAAGCATGAGATGAATGGTTTCAAACCTGGCTACAGGTGAAAAGGTTTCTTCATAGTCTATTCTGAAGATTTAAGTGAATCCTTTCGCGATGAAGCAAGCTTTGATGTGATTGCCTGAGTGTATAGCAAATACCCATCTCCCTTTGATGGTTTGACCTCCTTTTGGTAGATCGACAAGTTCCCAAACTTTCCTTTCATGTAAGGATTTGATTTCTTCCTTACATGCTCGATACCAGTCTTCTCTCTCTAAAGTTGGGAGCTTTGAAATATCTTGGTATTGCTTTGGCACGGTGCGATCTCCTGATGTTACAATGACTGAGAAGTGGTGTTTCATCCACTTATTGTTGTACATCTCTCCTAAGTCTTCTGTTTCATTCGTAGGTCTATCATTGTTTTGTTGCTCCTCCTGGCTAGGTTCCAGGGGAATGTCTCTCACTCAATCTCACTCAATCTCTATGGGATGTCTATCACTGTAGGTGTTGTCAGGGATAATCCTTGATTGAGGATTATGAGCTGATCGTCTCAGTGGTTGGTTCCGAGATCATTCGTCAAAGGTTTGACGATTCTGGTGAGGACGAGAGCAGAAGATCTGCAATGGTTCTCTACCTCATTGTGGAGGTTGCCAATATGCAGGGGAAGGATGATGAACAGAACCTCTATGGGGAACCTCAGTCGGTTGAGGTCGTTGTGGAGATATGTCCATAGGGGATACTGGTTCTGGTGAAACCGTACAAGAAGGACTTGTTGCTGGGAGTAATGGAGATGATGGTGATTTATCATTCCATGGAGATGGTGGGAAAGGTGGCCAAGCAGTAGGTGAGCCATCACTACTCCTGTGATCTGATAAGTTGGGATGTCCTGGATTTCGTCCTTGTGCTAATCCAGGATGGAGGTCGTCTCCAAGCATTGGTGGCATTGGTAGCAGTACCATGACATCACCCTGTGGTTCCAGATCCACATTGTATGGGTTGTCATTTGAAGGAAGGTTGTCATTGCTAGGATTCATAGGAGGATAATCTTCATTGGAAGATGTCGGAATAGGGGCAAGTCTATTGTCATCTTGATCTTTGGAACAATGCATAAAGTTTTCTTCATCAAATGTGGCATTCATAGAAATGAATATTCTTTGATCCCTCTTTGACCAAAATCTCCATCCTTTGGTATGTGGTTCATACCCTACAAATGTCATTTCTGCAGACTTTGGAGACAACTTGTCAGCCTGTCATTCTGGAGGGATAATGACATATGCACAACATCCAAAGACCCTAAAATAAGAAGCATCTGGTTTGCCTCCATCAAGTTTGAAGAGCTCGATGGGCGTCTTCCAATCAAGTCGACACATGGGTTGCCTATTATAGATGTGGACAGCAGTCTCGAGAGCATCTTGCCAGAATGCTTTCAGTAAGCAGGCATGGTGGCACATGGCTGCTTCTTTCTCCAACATGGTGCAATTGAACCTCTCCACACGTCCGTTTTGTTGAGGGGTATTAGGGACGGAAGTTTGATGAGTAACTCCTCTAGACGTGAGGAACGCTTGGAAGTCTCTTCCCATAAATTCACCCCCTTGGTCCGAACATATGGAGGTAAGGCAATGACCAGTGAAGGTCTCACCCCAAAAGACCATATTGGTAAACTGCGTCAAAGTATCTGACTTGTGGTGTAAGAAAGATACCAAGGCATAGCTAGAGTAATCATCAATGAAGGTAAGAACATAGTGTGCGCCCGATCGTGGCATTGAGGGCATAGGACCAACCAGGTCCATATACACCAGAGCAAGAGGATGAGGAGCCCTCTTGGAGGATTCTTTGAAGGTCATTTGATGCATTTTCCCCAACTGACATCCCCGGCACTGACGTGGGTAAAGCAAAGCACTGTCAAGGGTACTATCGAAGGTAGGAACACCAGAAAGATTGGTAGAAGCTTGACAAAGGGCATTTCGGGACGTATGGCCGAAACGTTGATGCCAAATTTGAGGAGAAATAGCTTTACTAAAGAGTGTAATGTTCAACATTGGAGTAATCATCATTGACTGAAACCAATGAAGATTGTTGCCTGGTGAAATGTCTTTCACCCAGATGACTAGGTTTCGCTCCTTGTTCCAAATCCGTGATCCAGTTGCTGAGATAACGTAATGATAACCGCGATTGGTGAGAGAGTTGACTGATAGCAAACAGTGTGCAGCTTATGGAGTGTGCCACACGTCTTCTAAGACCAAAGAGGTTGCTTGAGGTAAGTCAACCTGTTTGATGATGACAGTACCAGGTCCAAACATGTTCACTTTTGAACCATTCGCTACAGTTGCAGAGTGAACTTGGTCTCCTAAATGGACAAAGTTGTCCAAGAAGGGTGATAAGTGATCAGTACATCCACTGTTGATCATCCAGTGTGTTTTGGAGAAATCTTGTTCAGATCCACTAGGGGCATCACCCCCTGAATAATAGCAAAGATGTTCATCATTTTCTTCCTCATAATACATGACTCGATCCTCATCGGGAATATAACCCAATGGTAAAGTGGGGGTAATCTGCTCTCTGAGGGGAACCTCAGGTAAGATCATAGGTTGAATGGAAGCATATGGAGTAATGTCCATTGATGTAGAAAAATGATGAACATTGGAAACAAGTCCACCAAGAAAGAAGGTGACTTTCTTTTTCTTCCGCATAGCCTTCAGCTTATCCACTACAGCAAGGTTAGAAGCTGGAGTGCCAGTCTCGAAAAAACTACATAGGTTTTTCTGGTGGAAGAGAAGAAGGATCAGCCCTGGGAGTTGCATCTTTGTTGAACTGGTAATCTTCATACATGTCACTATCTCCCCAACTGACATGTGTAGTCTTGTCTGCAAGCACTTCTTTCTGCTTGCCAGAAGGACCTCCAATAGGGGTTGAGTCTGCCCTTACCAGGTAATCTTCATCAATTGCAATCCCATATGCAAAACCCTCATCAAGGTTCTCAACATATTCTCCTTCAAAGGTATTGGCATGAGCCTTGCCTTTGCCTTTGCCTTTCCAACCATGGTAACCTGAATGACCATGCTGTTGGTGTTATTGAGGGTGCTGCCCCTCATGCGAAGGTCTCAGTTGGAAAGAAGGATTTGATCCTTGATTTCTTCCTGGTTGGCGGGATTTGCCTTTCACATGGTATTGACCATGGGGTTTGTTGTTGTTCCTCCACTGATTTTGTTGTGGAGGCCCATGACGAATAACAGTAGTCCGATTGATTGTTGGGAAATCAACCGGTCGGTCATTGGTGGTAACTGCATTAGAGATACAATCTCACAAAGGTTGCCATGAACCTGTGAGATTGAGTTTGGCATTAACACAACGGATAACCAGATCCATCGTGAAATTGGCAATTGTGGTAGTATGAACCAGGTTGGAGGTGAAGGTGAGGAAACAAGGAGATAGGCGAGTAAGCATGAACATGGCCTTGAACTGATCAGGTAGTGTCAGTCCAGCAGTGTGAGCCTGTTCGAATGCAGACTGTATAAAAGCCATATCATTCGTTGCTTGGTCGTTCCCATGACCGTCTCGTATATTGATGCGACATGCGCATTGAAAGTGTGCCCACTGTCTGGCAAGTTCCTTACTTCTGAACAAGTTCTCTAAGTCGGTCCAGAGTTTCTGGGCCAATGAAGGACAAGCAACACCACCAACTGTGACATACGTAAGTGTACATATGTCACATGATGAAGAAGGGAGTTGGACATGGTCCCTCCCATGATACCAGTGATGTGCTTATCTATAAGCTCCCATTTTCCCTGATCAGCAGCTGCTGTGTTTGCATAGATAACAGTACCATCCATCCATCCAAAGAGAGACATGGATTGGAAGGTGGACTGAATGCACGCAGCCCAGGCAGCATAATTGTCCACGTTGGTAAGCTTGATGATCCGCTGAGACATGTAGGTCTCAAGCTTGAAATCAGTGGGAATGGTGATGTTTGCCATGATGTTTTATGTGGATATCTGAATAAACAAAGATTTCGTCAGCAAAACAGTATTTTAAAGCAATGGTCAAGAAGAAGTGTGTTGTCTATACCACCTATATATCCAAAGATTCTCCTCCTAAGATGTTTGACCTGTTGTGCCCAATATTTTCAACGTTGAGTTTTAATACTTGGTGAGAAGAATTCCAAAGTCTATTCGTCTCGATACCAATTTGGAATTGGCTCAGAAGCAAGACGTTCGAAATCTTTGAAGTACAAGCTCTCCACATAGTGTGGGTTCGAGATGTATTGAGATGGATCTTTGAAAATTCTAATTCTCTTTTGTCCACAAGTGACAAAAGGTAATTCAACACCTCTCAGTAAAGAGGACAATGAAATCCAAGCATTATACTCAAGAAAAGATGAAGGTGGTACATCTAAGTCTTTACAATACCAATGGTCTTCAGGATTGAAAATGTCTGAGTAACAAACAAGAGGCCAAGTCATAGGTAAAGGAATGCATAAGAGTGTTTGTTGTTTAAGTATGAGGGCAAAGTCGGCGTTTTGTTCCAATTTCTTCTCCAGGACATTTCTCGCCTTTGTGTGAAGATTCCTCCACAGCCTCTCGAACGATGTCGAGGTTGAACTCATTGCATCTAGTGAAGCAGGTCAGCTTAAGGTCCTTCTCCTGTTGAAGGGAAGGAAGGCAAAGATGGTAGTCATGACTGGAGGGATCACCATGAAGGTAGCGTGCCCAATGGTACCTGTCAAACAACAAATTCCAAGTCCTAATGTCAATACCATTGTTCGAGTTCTCTATTCTGGGATCAGACCCATCATCCCATCCTCCACGAGGGGTATCCATCCAATCTTCTAAACATGGTGTCCAGTTAGGAACCATGGCCTTCATTAGAAGCATACTGGAGTAGAGAGGAGGAAGGTAAGTGCAGGGAATGATTTCCCAGAGTTGTCCGTGAACCATATACTGTTGACAGTCATCATCAAAAGATTGAACTGGGAAAGCCCAGCTGGCAGCCTCGTAACCTGATGCAATGGTCTCATAGATGAACATGAATCCATTCATGGTGTATTCATGAGGATACTGGGTCTCAACTGGTTGTATTTGGAAGGGACAGACCAGTTGGGGAGTATGATGGCGATTGGCAGGATGTGGGTTATAATTGGTCAGGTAGACCGCTCCCAGAGGATGATTCTCAATCCAACCATCTGAAGAGACTTCGACTTGTTCGATTGTGATCGGTAATGTCAGGTCTGGAACTTTCAAGTTCCTGAACGAGGCGATCGAGTTGATCAATCCTCAAGGTATATCATTCACCTGTGTTATGCTCAACTCGGGTAGAGGTGAACCTTAGACCTGGTCAGTTCAAGGGTTTTGTCTAGGATGAACGTTCATCATAGATGGTTCAAGGGTTCAAGGGTTCTTCCAATGATAAAATGATCATTGGTGATTTCAAGGGTTTCAAGGGAGCATCCACTCAGAGTAGGACGAGGACTTCAAGGAAGACAAGGGATCTGAGGGATCAAGGAATGATACAAGGTATGATGCTATTCCAGGTAGGTCAAGTGTGAGGTACATCGTTGGTATCATAGGGTTTATATAGGAAAGGGGAAAAGGAATGACTAAGCAATAGAATGCGAAGGAATTCCCAAGAATGTTTAGTAATACACAACAAGTAAGACAAAAGAAGAAACAATGATGTCAAGCGGGCTGTACAGCAAGACACATGTCTGACAGGAACACATATGTAGGAAGGTAATCAGGATGACGAGACGTCCAATAGGAACACTCAAAGGAGTAAGCAAGGTGACAAGGGTAGAAAATGAATAGGGGTGAATCATAACAACCTGGATTAGGAACTCGTTCTCTGTATCCCAGGCTTTCACATTGCAGAACGCCTCAATCTCGAATAGGAATAGTTTCTGTAAGAGCATTCTCCATCTCTGCACTAGTGCTCCCATGATTTGAAGTGGGATTTCAAGTAAAGCCACAGGGAAGTGACTCATCAGAGCTGAAGATGGGGGTTCCAATGGGTAGTGAAGATTGGGAGTGAGGTCATTGGGATCAACCTTGAGCAGGGTGTTCCTCAGAAGTTGAGGATGATGCAACAGGGGGTTTGCAGTTGTGAGGACAACAGGCTCATCATCTGTGCAATCTAACCATGCTTGGAGGGTGAATAGCTGATTCTGGGAGAGGTATGACATGATGATAAGATGGTGGAGGTGGTGAAGATGGATTTGAAGCAGAGGGACGAAGCTCTGGATAATTTGCTAGTGGTGATGGCAAATCTCAAAAGCGAGGAGCTCTCAGTAGACCAAAGGTTTGAGGTGACGCAAGGATGTTTTGCATCATGATAAAAGGTTCACAAAGGTAGTCCTCAAGTGGGTCTTCAATTCCTCTCCTAATCATGTTCCTTTCTATGTGATAGTGTACTTCAGCACACTCAATAGCACCTTGACAAATAGGACAGGGAATCTCAAAGGGAACTCCGGATTTGATGATGGTAGAGGAGTACTCATCTAAAGGATGAGGTCGAGTACCAACTGTGTGTTGAGAAGGTCCAGGAGTGGGATCCATTCAAGTGGATGGGGATGGGAGTATAGGAACTGCAAGTGGCAGAGTATTATGAACCTCTTCTAATGCTCATCTGGAAACTGAGCAAGAGAAGGTGTGAGCGAAGATCGCATGTCTCATGCAGAAAGAGATGTGTAAAACATCCTCTTGTCGTTGAACAACAAGATACGGTAGCCACCATTCACAGTGTACACAGTGAGTTCCATAAGAACAAATAGTGGTTCACCAGAGGTAGCTGCGACATATGCCAAGCATAGGAGTGAGAACACATGTAAGATCAATGGAACTACCCAGGATTCTCTGCACATGACGGGAGGCATGATTAACACCATAAGGACGAGTGTTCAGAGGCCCTGGCTAGAATGCAGGATATCTTTTGACAGTAATGGCCTAGCCACGTTGAGCAGGGCTCATAACCTTTTGGGGATAAATCTGAACTCGCAGGTTAAGGGAGTGTAGAAGTGTGGGAATACTCACACTTCAGGTGGAGATCCTAAGGCAGTAATCAAGAGTATAAAGAGCCTCCAACTAGAGAGTCAAAGGTAGTGTAGTCGGGTGGAGGTGTGGAACAGCTCAGAGGTGTAGTGGCTCAGTGAGGAAATCACTGTATATGACTCTAAAGAAAAAGGGAAAGGATGGCCAGAAGGGCCATCCTTATATATGTCTACAGCAGTGGCTGTACCTATGGATTAGGCTATGTGATATAGAAATATCAACCAATAGTGTAAAAGGAGCTACGGTATCTATGTACAGTATAGTAAGAACCAATATTATAAAAGACTTATCCTGAGTCTATAAAGACATCCAATGGCATAAATTGCTCTTATCTATAATGTCATCTGAAGTAATATGACATCACAATGAATGGCGTAATGGCCTAGATATCACGTGTGATGACGTCATATTCTAGACCCTGTACATAAGCGAATATGTCTAGTCTTTGATTATGTATACAAGTAAATGTGTCATGCAATCAGGTGATGTGTCATGTGACAGGCCTAGAATCTTGGTTATGTAATATGAAATATTAAATGTGAATACCAAGATTCTCAACAAAATGGATTGTTGTTTCACTAATGGTTTGGTCAGATGCAACACAACTAACAAATTTTGGTGATGCCTCTCTTTGGCCGATCTACTTGTTTTTTGGCAATAAGTCCAAGTATATGCATGGACGGCCTACTTTAGGTGCTTGTCACCATATAGCATATATACCAACGGTACATGAAATTATTTTTACACAGTTTGTAACTAAAACGGCCTACTAAATGGTTTGGGAATACAATTGCCTGACAACTTTCAAGATCAATACATGTCATATAGCCAGCATGGCAAAGAGGCATCAACTGTTACGATCGAGGTTGGCACCCGGACAATTCATTTTTTCTTCTTCCTCACGCAATCTTTCACCTTTCATTCGGAGGAGGAATGTAGACGCTTTTGCCTTTCATTCGGAGGAGGAATGTCGACTCCTCACACTCGGAGGAACACGCTCAATCACACTTGTTGAGTCATGCTACACTCACTTGTTGAGTCACGCCTCACTTGTTGAGTCACACTCCCCCTGTTGAGTCACACTCAACCTTTCCTTACTTCACGGACCTTTCCCCTCGTCATCACATCTCCCGATTGATGACTCGTAATCTCCCGATCCTATCTAGATTACCCTGCATTGCTTTACGCAGCACGCGCAACTCCCACTGCCCTATGCAGCCCGCATAGCACGCATCACCGTGCAACGCGCATCATCTCGTGCAGCACGCATTGCCCCGCGCAGCATACATAGCTTACGCATTGCCTTACGCAGCACCTACTGCGGCTACTGCCTTACACAGCCTCCCAGCCCAGTATAAGTAGTCTACTCTTTTCACTGGCATTTCCCCAGCCAGTTCTACGCACCCTGGATGTACTTCTCTCCTCTAGTACTATCCAATGCAATGTCTGGTCTCCCGAAGTACTTGTGTGTGACAATGCTTTGAGGTTCCTCGT